>WEIT01013855.1:48181-61058 GCA_013389985.1 Dryoscopus gambensis | reverse complement strand
ATGATTTTATGAAATGGGGGATTTCAACCTCTCCAGAATACTCCATCAGAATGAATCCACTGTCTAGAAATGATGAAGTTTTCTATCTAGTCCTCATGTTACAGACTTACAGTTCATAAAACTTGTGGTTCTATAAAAGATGTGGTTATAAGTGGAACTTTTCCAAACTCTAATGCTTAAAAATTGGATCACTTTACATTTTAGGCATACAAGCTGAAGAACTGTCCATGTATCCCAAAACTTCTCTGAATTTGTCCAAATGCATTATCTACACACAAAAGATACATAGTAAAATACTATTATTTACATATGCCACCAGCATGTGTCATCTTTTCTCCTCCCCCTCCAAGCTATTTTCAAATTGATGTATTAAAAAAAATCGTCATTTACCACTAATCTTGTGCTTATAAGATTCTGCTTTTCTGTGAAAACCAAATGTGAAAGCTTCCCTAAAAGAAATACAAAATCCTGGTGATCTTCTAAGACAAGAACTAGAAACATAATCACACAGAACAATTACATGAAAAGCCCTTTGTAGACACAATTCTCTACATGAGCTAGAAAAAGTGACAAGACAATCTAAAAAAACTCCATAATGAATCCACAAGTTTTAAAGCAGCATGCCCACAGTGCTGTCAAATACACAGCCTGCATCAGCACAAAGTCTGGAGGAGTCTGTTGCTCCTAGGATGTCAAATCATCCATTTGCATTTAAATGCTTTTGGTTATAACCTTCATTTGCCCTGGATCTTTGATTGAGATTTAAAATGTCATTGCAGCTGGAAAGAAGGAAAGCAAAAATCAATTTTTATTTCAAACAATTAATATATGTTAATTAAAATATGTTGTTGTTGCTCACCTTTCAGTTGACCTCTTAGGATGCCAAACACCAAGGAGTCAATTGTTAGCACTTCCCTATCAGAAAGCAGCACCAGTTTTTTATCAGAGCATGACTTTCACTCATGAAAAATCAGGAGAGAATTTGATGTTTCTGCATTTATTGTAGAAAATAATTTCAAAATGTAAGTTATTCATAAGCTGATAATCACAGGTAACATGGAAACCATCTGAAGCATCTTCTAAGAATATTCTATAGCTATTCATAAAAGATTTATTTGCCAGGCTTTTGGTTCCGAGTATCTACAGCCCTCTCAACCTGTGAAAGAGAACTTGAAATCTTCTTTTTTAAGTGAAAAAATGTACCTCTCTAATCATTATTAAAATAAATACCTGTGTTGTTTGGTTGGTTTATTGCAGGTTGGTTGGTTTGTTTGTTTAAAATTCAATGATCCATTACCCTACATAATTTTACCTGGATTTTTTAATATACTTCTGTGTAAGTAACACTGATATCTATGGCATACATGTAAAGTCATCTGCTGCAACACTCACTTCAATCTTGCTTCTTTTCCCTTTTTCATGAGCAGTGATGCATTTCCTCAAGTGTCAGGGTTTGAAATTTTCACATGCTACCTCTGATTGAAGGCACCTCACTCAGCTCTTTGAATTACACAGCAGAAAGGAACATGAAGGTAAAAAAAATAATTCCCTTCCTAGTTCACACTAAACAAATCCACGACTGTCTTGAATCATGCCGTATCAGCTACAATTAGACACTTCAAACTAGTTACAAACTTGAGCAATTTTTCAGGGCGGGAGTGTCTTGCTTTGGTATTTGAACAAAAGAACACATAAAACCTCAATACTGTGAATAATATTTTCTCTGTACTCCATAAACATACTAAATATAACATAAATATGTTTTGCATATGTTCAGTCAGTTGGATACTTGTGTTCCACCACAGCAGCATGTGCCAGAAAAGGTACCCAGTTATAGATCAGCTACCTTTTCTGTCTTTTCTTTAAGGTTGGACATTTCATATTCAGTAACTACTATGACAATACGGAAGCTACAAAATCAAGTGCTTAAGTCAGAAATATCCACAGTTATTCTAACAACCTTACTTAGTATACGACGTGCATGCAAAATATTTCTATTCTTCTTCGTCTCATTAAGACTTGGATCACAACAAACTTATCAGAACTGTCCTACAAGTATCAGGAAGGAATGACAATTACCATAATTTCTCTGATGATCTTCAATTGCTCTGGTAGGAGTAAGAAGCAACTTCCTCCCATTTCGCCAAGGAGGCACTTAACCTGCTCCCAGGCTTGGTCAGCTCTACTTGCCTCCCTGCCTGTTTTCTCAGGTGAGAAAAGGGCTCACCAAGCAGAAAGGACAGAGGCAACTGAAGGAAGGATTTACTTCCATAGACTACAAAAAAATCTCCTTGCCCCTATTAATTTCTTGAATGACTACTCATAGAAAAATATAAATAGCTGCCAAATTGACCAAAATACTGACATTTGGATGCCCACCTTTTCCCATTGGTGGGGAGAAGCCAAGGACTCTTTATCACACTTGGAAGTACATTGGCATAAGTACCAACTATATGGATTTCTATACGAGAACAAAACCTACAAGTAGCTGCACTACATCAGACTAAGGCCTGTTTTAGCCCAGTTTTCCCTGGTAACTGTGAACTGTTTCTAAACCCAGAGACTTCACATGTCTGGGACAATCCCCATTTTTGATCCTCTGACCCTCACATCCTTTCCCTTATCTTGTTCTCTCCTCCCATCATAAAACTACTTTCCATTTTTGTTTCACTGCACCCCTTCCTTTCACCAAGGCAGTCGTGAGGCTTATTCAGGGATGCCTAGGAAAGAACATATAACTGGGAAAAACATACACAGTGCCTCCTCAAAGTATTTCTTNAATTGCACTATTGATATTTCCAAACGCTCATGTCTTATTTTTTATTTTTTGCATTTGTACCTATTACAACTGTTTAAGTGACAACAGGTCACTTCTTTTCTACAGTAGGTAAAAATTACATCATCATTTGCAGAAAATCAGTGGCATTGTTATTTTCACCTTTTAAAAGCATTACAAGGTTTCCACTCAATAAGATGAGAACAGGTTAAGAAAATTATCTTCATCCTCCACTCCTCATTAGTATACAAGCAGAATAAGGGCAGGCAACAAATACTACAATTTAATAAGAGCAGTGTCTAATCCATTCATTTATTTGTGTAGAAGGGCCATGTTGCCCTGATGCTGCTGACTGATGAATCAGGATTGGGGATGAAGAGGACAAGCTAACTTAGGTCAACAACAAAATAAATACTATTTTCCTAGGCTAGATCATCTTTGCTAAATAACTATTACATAAACCTAACTTCGTCTGCTGCCCTGCAACACAGGGTAGATTGACAGGAAAGTGACTATGAGTTAAAAAAATGAAGGAATCTTTATATGAAGAGAGAGGCTTGCATAATTTACTGGATTGAAACAAAATCAATAAGTAAGGCACAAGAAATTTAGGATCAGAAAAATAACATTATGGGTTTTATTTACTTTTGAAATAGACGTTCTGTAACTCCAATGTACTTGTATATCACAGAGAACATTGTCTCCAAACACTGGCTCTGTAAATCATCATTATTCCCAATAAAATGCCAGCAAACAAGCAGCATGGCAAGGACTGGGGAAGGTAGGAGGAAGATGTATGATGACACCTGAGGAACGTGGATGAGCAAGCACTCAGAAAAAGAAACTGCAGTTGCCTTTCTTTCTGAAATTGCATAATATTCTGTAGAACTAGACAGTTGATTTCTTTTCCCAAAAATATGTGTAGTAGGAGTACCACACACAGCTAATGCAACAGTCTCCCAAGAAGCTGTTTCTATCTGTGCTGTTCAAAAGCTGGTACAATAAATTATAGCTGTAAACAGCAGCTACTCATTTAAAACACTATTACAACATGATGATATGCAAGCTCAACATGCTAAGATTTCAAAACTAAGTTGTTAGAAGATGACTCCTATAAATTGAATCATTCTCAATGTCTGTAAGCTTCTAATAATAATGCTAAAAATTACCACAATATTCCCTTGTTCATTGGTGGTGTGACTTTGGGGGACATAACCTTGGTTTACAGACAGTTCATGTAAGCCATCATCTTTCCAGGCATTAAAGGGGCATTCCACTAGTTCTACCCTAAGCATTATTTCAGTTTTGTTAAAAGCTAGATCCCTAAGCTTTTCCAGGATACATCTTTCTTTTTGCCTTTGACACTACCAAACTTTCAGCAGCAGCTTTGTTCCAGGTATGGAAAGCCTGCTTAAAATGAAGCACAAGGTTTTCTTGCTCACAGCTCCTGAAGAGAGATTTGGCACCCTGTGTAAGAGGGTGGCACTTTACCAGCTGCAGAAGCACATCAAGGAGATGAGAATTAAGATTTGAAAACCAAAAGCTATTTGCTGGAAAAATGCCCCAGGAAGATGAGGTTCCAAGGGGAACCTCCAGACCTAGAGTCTGGAGTCTGATGCTCAGGGAAGTTTGCAGTGCTGGACTCCCCCATCTGTGAGGATGGGGAGGGAGAAGTGTGGTGAGAGAACCTATGAGCACTATGAGATGAAGAGAAAGGGACCCAGTGTCACTCAGTGTCAGCTGAGGGTCTTGGTTTTGTGGTGAAGACAGGTGCCCACACAGTGCAACGCTGAACTTATACAATACAAGTAATGTCTAACAATCCTGAAATTAATAAATAAATAATGGGGAAAAGTTTTATAAAATTCTCTTTTTGCTTTTCTTATGCCAGCTTTCAAAGAGGCAATTTTCTTTATTGTAGCAGAAGTCAGAAGAATTAACTTTTTAAAAAAATTGTTAATAGAAAACTTCAAGCTACAAATCTCCTGCTGCAGCTCCACAGAAAGCTATTTGTTTGCTCCTAGGAGGTTCTTGATTTTGTATCATAGTGAACAGATGAAGTGAAAAAAAAAAAGGTCAGAGGTGGGTAAAGACTCTCTCAATTAGGAAGAAAAAATCAGCAAACGAACTAGCAATGAACAGGCTAAGCATGAAAAAATGTAAACAGAGTAAGCAACTGTAACACCAAACCCAGTCATTTATTGCTTCTCTACTGCTTAAATATGGCCTTTGGCAAGTATTAGGGATAAAGCAGTCCATTTTCTCTATGCTGAAACTGGTAATCTCACAGGAAACAAATTAAAGGTCCTGCCAGCCAGGTTGATAAGAATCAGCTAAAGAGAGGAAAAAGTACTCTGAGGTTAGAAGTCTTACCCATACTAACATTATCTAAGGCCTGCAGCACTGCCAGGTCTTGTGACATTTCCAACACATTTTTTAAAATGAACAGCAAATAAAGTTCTTCCCAAGAGGGCAGAAATCTAACACGGAGGCTATCTTATGCCTTCCCATATGATTATTAAAGTCCACTTCCATAACTCTTCTGCCACACCAAGATTATGATTTCTGGGTTTGCCCACAGAGCACGGCACAGAAATCCCTAAGACAACCTGCATGAGTAGGACAATATGCCATAGCACAGCTACACACTGCTCCTGCTCCTGTATCACCACTGCTATTGTACAGATGCTGGGGCTGGAAAAGCCTCATAGCTCAGGAAGAGCACAAGATGAGCTTTGCTAGACTGTTTCCAGACTCAAGCAGACAGAAAGCTCAGGTCCTCCTACTGCACTACTGCCTCCAGTGTTCTTGTAGCTGCAGTTATCAAAGGCAAAGACAAATGACTACACACAGCCTTAGAAGAGTTGTTCTCACCTTTGCTTTAATTGCTTTCGCCCCAGAAAGTTACCTCTATGGTTAAAAAGAAGAAACTTTAACTATCCCCCGTGGAAGATGTGTAACAACAGTATAGAACTGGGGGGGAAGAAAAGGCAGGAGGAGAAATAGAGCGTGAGTGTAACAGTACTGGATAAGACTAAAGGTCTGCTTTGCTCAGCATCATGACTCCAGTAAAGTGGTCACAAGTGGACATCTATGAAGAAATCTAAAGACAGTGCAGCCATGTATGATTCTCCAACTGAGTATGCATCCCAGTGTCCACCTGACTTTTGTGGCTTGGGGTCTCTCAAATACTCTCAATCCTAGTCCCCTTAGGTGGATTTTGGTTGATGAGAAGCTCAACATAACCCAGAAATGTGAGCTCACAGCCCAGATAGTTAACAGTATCCTGAGCTGCATCAAAAGAAGAGTAGCCAGCAGATCAAGGTAGGACATTCTGCCCCTCTCCACTCTCTTGAAATCCCATGTGGAATACTGCTTCCAGCTCTTATGTCTCCAGTATAAGAAGGCCATAGACCTGTTGGACAGGCCCAGAGAAGGGCCACAAAGGTGATCAAAGGGCTGGAGCACCTCTCCTATGAACACAGGCTGAGAGAGCTGGGGTTGTTCAGCCCAGAGAAGAAAAGGCTCCAGGGAGACTTTAGAGAACAATTCAGTACCTAAAGGGGGCTACAGGAGAGAGACTTTTGACAAGGGCATGTAATGATACGACAAGGGACAAAGGCTTTAAAGAGAAAAAGGGCAGATTTAGATTATATTATATTAGGAAGAAATTCTTTACTGTGAGGATGGTGAAACACTGTAACAGGTTGTGCCGAAAAGTTGTGGCTGCCCCATCCCTGAAACTGTTCCAGGCCAGGATGGATGGGGCCCTGAGCAACCTGGTCTAGTGGAACGTGTCCCTGCCCACGGCAGGGGCGTTGGAGCCAGATGGTCTTTAAAGTCTTTAAGGCAACCCAAACTATTCCATCATTCTATGATCTTTCATATCCCTTTGGTCTTCTCTAAGCTTGTGTCAGCCTTTAGCAAATACCACCTTCTCATCCACATCTTCTGTCAAGGAATTCAATTACATTCTGAGTGCAGAACCACCTCATTTTATTTACTTTGAAACTGACTCCCGTAAGCCTTACATCGGCTACATGTCAGTCTTGTACTGGCCAAGACAGCAAACATTTGATTTTCCTCTGCCCCTTTGATCCATTACTCAAGGCTCTGAATTTGCAATTCTCCAAAAGTCCGAACCCATCAAATGTGATCATGCTGGTAGATGGGTGAACTGCAATAATCAGCAAAATACCTCATAGAAGACAAACACAATTTGTGAAGTCATGTTCTGCAATGCCCGGCATGGCTAAGATTCCTGGGATTCCTCAAGAGTCATAAGGAAAACCAAGAACTCTGGTACAAGCCAAAAGCACACTTCTGTTTAATTCAGTACTTCAACAAGCTGGACATAGACATCACAGAAGGACAAAATATTGTCATGTGATTAACTTCCACTGTTTTGTATCAGGTTCTGTTCTCAGGAGAGAAATTGTACGACAATAAATACATTAGTTTGCTCAGACATAAATGCTAGATTATTCATACAATATACTAAAATAAATAGGCAATTTATTCTCAGATTCTGAGGACACAAAGGACATTTATGCAAATTCTCAAAAAATTTAACTCCACTTAGTGCTGATCAACATTAAATCTGTATCCTTTTGCTATTCTACCAGTGCACCTTCCCTGTTCTTCCATGGTATTTATTATAACCAGTACCATAGCCCTTGACTACATAAACCTTAAAGCAGGAATCATTGCTTCTTTGAGTGCTTCAACAGCTACACGTAGAGTCTTATACTGATTATGGCTCCTGGAAAGCTACTGGGGAGCTTGTATTTTAAATTGCGCTGTATTTATCTGCCAACAAACCCAGTTATATTTCCAAGGCAAAATCTGTTTCTGTGGCTTGAAAATGGCAGAATCTGCATCTACATTATCTTCAACACTGAGCTGCAAGCTAGTATTTAAATTAAAAATTACTGGTTTATTCCTCCTGACAATCATTTTTTCCAGTTAGAGTTTTGCTTTTCAAGTATAATTAATATATGTTTGCTGCTTGAAAGAGGATAAAATCAAATGTGCATTTAGCAGCTTTATACTGTCCCATGTTATACCGTAAGAACTCTCTGTCTTTAACAAAAAATTGCTGATTTTATCACATGGAATTCAGGGGTTATCATCATGTTTACAAGGAATTTCAAATATTCCAACATATGTATAATCAACGTGTGAATCCTTTTTTTTTACTGTAATATTAAGAAATTAAGGAAATGGTATCTACAAACAGTTCAAATGTTGTATTTGTGTCTGCAGTCGCGCACATACATTCACAATTGGTAAAATTTTAATACCAAGTTCACCCTACATTGTCTGTCTACATGCTCAAAGCTTAAGCAACATTATATACTCAGTTGCTGCCCACGCAGGAACGTGTCCATGCACTTCCACATAATGCACTTCCACGTGGCCAGCACCTAATTGCATTTGCTCTTACATGAAAATGTATTTCTTTATTGTATCATTCTCAGCAGACTACATAGGCTCAGAGCAGCAGCTTATGAGTATTTTTATTGGGGGGGAGCAGGTCACACTTTATATTGGCACAAATGCTTGGTTTTCACAGCTTCTATCACCACTGACAGCACTTCCAGGTAGGTGCAAGCAACGCCATAAACAAACAAGAGCTACATACACATATTTGGATTTAAATTGCTTGCTCATCCTCATATAGGACCAAGCAAAGCCAAACGTCATTTGTCTTTTCCTTTAGCTGAGTGTGTAATTTGCTATGCTCCTTTCACTTTTAGCATAAACCAGCCTTCAGGCACTAAACAACACTGGTTGAATCACCAAGCACTGTTTATCACAAGCTCCAAACAAATAGGATTTCTGTACGGAAAAAGTGATCTAAAATGATAAAATGCAAAAGGAGCTCAAATTTAGTTTAAGTAAAGTTGTTTCACATATGTCTTGATTCCTGAATATTTTGACTGTAACCATCATTCAAGATATTATGGATACTAAAGATTTTACATGGGCTTAATCAACAGGGATGCTTCACAGAAGGAAAATCCATGAGGTCCTGTTAAGTAAAACACCACTTCTGGTTCTGGAACACCCTGAGCTGTGAATCATTAAAGGCTGGAAGAAGCTGGAACAGGTTGCCCAGAGAGGAGGCAGATGCTCAAGGCTGGATTGGACAGGGGTCTAGCAACCTGTTTCAGTTGAAGATGCCCCTGCTCATTGCAGGGGTGTTGGACTAGGTGAGCTTTGAAGGTCCCTTTCAAACCAAACTGTTCCAAGATTCTGTGAGAAGTATCCTCGGGAGATACCATTGTGCTTCTACACTGTTCTTACACTCATCTCAAGGCATCTGCTATCGACCACCACAGAGGACAGGACACCAGCCAGATGATCTTTGGTCTGATCCAGCACCACTCAGAGTCTCTCTCAAACAGCATCATGTACAGTAGCAACACTGGTACTATCATGGCTTTTCTAAGTGGTTTACAACTATCCCAACAATAAATGTGATTAAAAAGGTCACACATAATACTAATGATTTACAACATAACAAATTCTTAATTTTAACAGCACCTTACCAATGTAAATTTTTTTTTAAGGATGTAAATCAAATTGTTTCTGAATGCCATATCTCATTTACTTTCTTTACTTACTAACTGTGAATAAACCTTACATATTTTTATTACAATAAATAATACCCAAGTAATAAAAAAAGTAATACCCAAAAGGATCTTGTTATGCTAACGTGCTAAATAAATACATAAAAGACATCATCTTTTCCTCAAAAGTACTTGATGTAGGCCAAGAAACAGTAGATTAACAGAAAAATTGAGCACTAAATAACCTGAATTACTTGAGAGGTAGTTTGGAAAAGGTCATCTGAGCTCCACAATGATTCTGAAAAAAAGTGGATAAGCAAATAGCATAACTGATGGCTGAGAGTCCTCCTTTATATGCCCTAGGGTAACCAACTACCATCACTCAGAGAATTTGATTCCATCAAATGGGTTTAACACTCAATCTTGTCAGCATATTTAAGCACCCCACAGCATACAGTAATTCATTCTTCTGGCCGAAGCAAAAATACAAACAACTAAACACGTGGCCATCTTACACAACATTCTCAGAACAAGGAGGGGGTACCAAGAATGAAGAGCAGACAATTCAACCATTCAAACACAAACCAAAACAAAATAAACCACAAAAGCCAAGCAAAACCAACCCTTACACCTAAAAAAACAACTAAATGGAAGTATCAAAATTCTGATCCATTTTAGCAGTTAAAATCTCAACATCTGATTTACACAAGACATGGCACAGCAGTGAGTCTCAGTTTTCAAGTATAAAACACTGATCTCTAGGAAGCAGCCCTACTTTTAAGACTTTACCACAATTCACACAGAATCAGAGTGAACAGGCTTTACCAATTAACTGAGAAGAACTGCAAGCTATAAAACACACCATGGACTCAGTACAAGTCTGCAGACTATAACATTCCTAACACCAGCCTTCTGACATGCTCAGGCCAGTGTAATCGAAGGAATCTCCACTTTAAAAAGAATTCCCTACTACAGAAAACACAACCCAAACCCTACTTCTAGCCAGACACAAATTATACACTTTTGACAATATTTGATGCTGAAATGCAATTCAAAGAAGTCAGATATTAGAAAAAGCAGACATCTTCATATTTAAGCATCTACAAAGTACTTTCAAGAAGACATTTTAAACACCCACTAGCATTAGACTTATGTTTAGGAAATGCTTTTAAGAAAAGTAGGAGTTTGAAACTCTTTCACATCTTTCACATGAGCCATCTCCTATCTGTGCCTTCACCGCTTACAAGTGCCACTCCAGTCCCAGTATTATTTAATCTGTGTGCATCAGGGATAATCCTATTTTTATGGACTATTTTTATGACTGTTTATGCAATTAGAATCAAGTAACAAAAGATCTGGAAATGTGTTACAAACTTTGCCACCAAAAGGAAAGAATTCAAACTAAAAGTAGACAAACAATGAACCAAACCAAAACAAAAAAGTTGAGAAATAAATAAAAAAACCTAAAACAACATTCCAAAGAACATTACATTTCTAAACCTCTCCCTCATCATTTTATTCCCCTTCTTTTAAATGAAAAATATTAATAATTTAAACTTTTGGTCACAGCAGATAAACAGTTTATGAAATTATTTTTAATGTTACAATAGTCTACTAAATGTAACAGAAAAGACACTTTTTTAAAAAATCTACCAATTTCTTAAGAGGCAAAACTAAAAATCTGCAGTAATAAGTAATTTCTTAAGTGCCTCAAGGAAAGTGTCTATACTCACCAGCAGTGCAGCTTTCTGATTTTTCTTCTGATTGGTTTTCTGGAAAAAAAATAAACAGAAGAGGAATCATAACGTTCCTGTGTTGATTATTTGAAATTACATCTAAAATTTGGGTTGCGAAGTAAAGAACAATAAATTATGATAAAATCACAATCACTGGATTTGATTAATGTTTATAAATTTACCTTCTGAGGAATAATTTGCTACCAGGAGCAACAACAAAAAAAACTCCTTTAGTGCCCAAACTCACAACTTAAATGAGAGAACTCTATTACACCTCTGACTGAGCTCTGCGAGAACGAAGTTACACATTTATAAAAAATCAGTAGTAGGATTATGCTCAAACAATGTACATTATTCATTTATCTCACTGGTCAGTCTAGAAAAACAAATATTTTTGTATATTACAAAAATAATCAAGGTTCTGCAAAAGAATGTTCTTAATTGGCATTAGGTAAATTTTTGGCCTTGATCAACCTCTTCTCTACCCTTTCTACAGGCCATGGAAGAATTTATTTCTTCAAGCTTTTTCCTGTCTGATTATTTGTACTCAAATGGGATTACAGTCCATTGGTATTTTTTTGTCAAGTATTTGTACTTGTCAAGAACAACAAATACATATAATCAGAAACATCTCCTGTTCCATGTAGCAGAGAATCGTAAGTATGTATGGAAGAGAAACAGACACAGTGTTGCAAAGTGACTTGCAAAAAAAATTATCACCCCGGTGAATGACAGAGTTCGATTCAGAAAGAGCTTTCTGCAAGAAATTCCGATCCCACATTTCAAGAAATGGCTGCCAGTAGACGTATTGTGGTAATCTGAGTTGTAACCCTTACCAAATCCTGTAAAATTAAACCCCTACATTAATTTGTCAGTATTATATTTGACTGTTCCTCCTACATTTCTCCTTTTTATGCATCCTCTGATGCAGAAAATAAAAAGAACATTTTCACTTCCCTGAAACACAGTTAGAAACGGTAAAACATACTTGTCCTTTGCTTTCAACTCAGGCAAGTTACAGCTGTCATTACAGGCTATTTACTTACAGGCAAGAGTGAATTTCTGCTCTAACTCAGAGAGTAATTTTCGAGTTCAGTTAGGTTGATAATTTCTGCCAATTGCAGGCTGGGTACTAACAAAACTGAAAACATGAAATATTTTAGAAAACCTTTTTCTTGCCAATGATTCTTGCTGGCTTTGAAGGCTTTTGTCCCTCTTTTCTCATTGAGATGGCTTGAGAGCCTGAGGACTAAATACAAACATAAAAACCATTATCTTACAGCTCCTTCTTTCTTTACACCAGGTGGCTGTCATTAGTCTTAGCAGCTGAATGCACCTTTCTCTATGAGAAACAATCGTTATATGGCCCTTTCCCAACTATGAGTACTCACAAAGTCAGTAAAGATCCCTGCCAACTTTCAGACATACATCTAGGATAGCCTGTTTGCAGAAAACCAAATATTTTCTTGTTGACATTATTTTTGGGCATATTTGGCACATTTACAGCATAATGTAAAATAAATGCCCAACCAATACCCCAACTAAATTGTAACTTAATGAAGGAAACAGTCAGTACACACAGAAGCAGCAGAGAGGATGTAATGAATAACATACGAATATGAATGCCTGTCTGGAGTGACAAGTGAGATGCAACTGGACTTAAAGCTGTCCAATTTTCAACTCAGTTTCAGTGGAAGACCAGAGCTACCTCGATAAAACTATTGCCAGAGACATCACACTTGAACATTGCTAAGAGCATCTCTGATTCCAATAGCAATAAATGTACCTCC
>WEIT01013855.1:14920-45296 GCA_013389985.1 Dryoscopus gambensis | reverse complement strand
TTTGAATCCCTCTGCAGACATGAGGGAAGCCATGCCTCCCACCAGCTTTGCTACACTCATGTTCAGGAGCACCACCACATGCCTCAGTAATCTGCCCAGCAATGAAGACAATGCAAAGTCCACAGGTGCAACAGCTCTGCAAAGGAAGTAGGGAGATACTTTGCAACCACCACTTTCAGAGTACTCAGTATTATTTACTGGGGCTATTTCAAAATACAGAAAAAGGAGAAGAAAAAATAAATGGGAGAAACCCCAGANTGTGTGCCCCACCTGGGAGTGCAGTCCAAGTTCAGCTGGTAAGTAGCTGGCCATGTGTGAAAGCCAGCATAGGCCAGATTTTTAACAGTGTCTGGGACAGGAGCCACTTTACCCAGCTTTATATTAGCTCAGATACACACTGCAGAAGAGCAAGAAACTGCAGTTCATTAGCGGTTGGACACAATAAATTGCACCTTAGAAGAGCCTACTGCTGCCCATTAACTACTATGGGACCACTAGAGATGCAGACATTTATAATTAAAGAACTAAAGGATTTCTTCCAATACTACAAGTAGGAGAAGCAATTTCAGTTAAGACAAAGCAAAACAAAACCCACAGAAAATCCATTCAGAAGACTAGAAATTACATCATGCAGAAAATATTAAATTACTTGTCAAATTTGATCTTTTTTCCTTGCTGTAAATGATCTGATGAGTCAATGTGAAGTGCTGAATTATCCAGAATATGTAAACTCCCTACAGCATCTTCCCAGATCACAGCATATTTCAGAAAGGCCATCAAAGAGACAGTCAGTACAACATAAGGATCCCAGGGTTAAAGGACTATACAGAGAATAGATCTTAGGGCATTCAATATGCTCAAAAAAAAGGGTGGAGGGAGGAACAAATCACAAACTCACAATCAAACCCCACCCTCTACAAAACAAACCCAACTGCTCTACACCATTTGTTCAATTTTATTTAAGTCAGTCCTCAAGAAGGGTATTGACTGAGAGTAATAGTGCATGGAGCACTTTTTAATCCATATTTCATTTGCCTAATTGCTCAATTGCACCTTTCTAGATACATGACATCTGCAGTTGCATACCAGCTTCATCTTTGGCCCACGGTTCAAACTGACATGTTGCTTATGTTACGTGGTACAGTTTAAAAGAAGAAAAGGAACAAGATGCTTTTCAGGAAAAAATATGCTAATTATAATATGAAGACAAGTATTAGTCTGTGAACCTAAGAATGAGTGAATTTCCATTTCCTACGACTGCCTTACTGGGGATTGACTGATGTGCAAAGATATAGAAGTTTTTCTTGAGTGCTTTTCCATGGTCAATACAGTGTTTTTTTCCATGGGGATTTTCTGGCATCAAATAGAGTAGCAGTCTTTCTTTCAGCTGGGACATATCAACAGTCCACTTTTCAGACACTTGCTTTCACACTAGCCATATTCACTTTGAAATTTGTTGAAATTGGACATAGAGCTCAAAACATATCTACACATTTAAGCACACAAGTGTCACCTCAGAAACATGGTGCCTGTAAGAAATCTGACTGGAATTGGGAATATTTGTATCATGTTCATTTTTAAAAGCAAAAAAAACTCAGGCAAGAAAAGCACAATAAAGTATATTCTTGATTGTACTGTCAACACCAATTTAAACACAACAGCAAAAGATTTTAGCCATTTTGCATTTAAATCAGTTTCAGGAAAACTCATTGACTGCATGTTATGCTTGCTAATCTCAAGCAAAACCAATTTTGACAGGGTCTATGCTTACTCAGTGCTTTATTCCAATCACTTCTCATGTCACTAACTACCCTTTGCTCCCAGTTAATATAGTAACTTCTACTCAGTAGAGCCATGGTCCTCGAATAACTTCTAGTTGCTAAGAAATGCAAAAAATTTAATTGATTCAATAAAAAAATGGACAGAGGAAAAATCAGCATTCTTATAAAACTAGATTCACAGCAATTCAAGGAGAAGAAAGCAAATACTAGTTCATACAAAAAATACATAGGAACAAAAGCCCTTTTTTTTAAACCCTAAAGGAGAATGTACACAATGTACTGCACCCTGTAGTGCATTCCACATTCCCTCTGTTCTCTTCAGCAGACCCAGAGCTAAAACGTACATTATAACCCTGACGAACTTAAATCAGTTGCTCAATCACACCAAATAAACGCACAGACTCAAAAAAATTACAATGGTGTTACCTACGCAGAAAACAACAAAACAGCCAAAATCTGATTTTCGAGTCTTCTGTCTTTTATGGCATTGAGTTTATTGAAACCAGACATACTGGAATCATAACAACTTTAATTCTAACTTACCTACTGAGGTTTCTGTGAACACTGTTAAGGTCTGTCCTCCCACACTTTGCAGAAGAAATGGATGTTCCCTTGGTGCACTGACTGAAGCAGGCTTTCCTCCAATATCATTGATGTTTGCAAGCTCTTCATTCAAAGTAAATGACACCTAACAGTCACAATTGCCAGTGTGTTACTAAATAGACTCAATTACACTGTTTCACAAGTTACGGGGAAACAAAAAGAGAGAAAACACAAGTAGTATAGAACATTTCTATTTCAAAAATAAAGAGTGATATAACAGAGTCCTTCCACACTGATCTCTTGTTGCAATACAGAATTCAAAGCTTTCACGTACTTAATAAAATTTACTCAACTTTTAAAAAGTTGTACATTACTTCCTCCTGAAGTCAGAGAACAATTTGATTTTACTTATTAAAATATAAGGCATAATAGGTTTTCAGCCATTGTTCAGTATGAGCACCTAAAAATGTTTCACACAGCCAGCTAAGTTCCAGAAAAAGTGCTGAAGTACCACAAGTGTTACTAGCCTGGGACTCCTGAATCGCACACAGCCCAGAAGAGGCTTAAACACAGCTCCCTCGCCATGTTCACACTGTATGCTCAATACAGAAGCTAAGCATGGGGGGACTGGATAACCAGAATCCCTAGCCACAGGCCACAGCCAGGAACTCGGAGAGGGATCCTTCACACCAGCACTGCGTGCTTTTCCTGTGCATCCTCCTTAGCCTTTTGTACTAACCCATCTCAAAATGTTTGAAGAGAAGGTCACTACTATGACTGCTGCTTTCAGGTGGGTAAACAAAGTGAGGGAACAGAGAGACCTCAAGGGAGTCCCACAGGCATCTATGGGCAGAGCTACAAACAGAATTCTGTCCTCCTGATTTTGTGATATGTTTCCCTAGAGGTATAACAAAAAATATGTCATGTTAGAAACCAGCACGTTCTAAACAATTTTTAGCATAAACTTTAACAATTACTTACTTCTGTTCTTCCTTGATTTCTGAAAAAGAAAATATTTAATATTTAATAAATATATAAATATTGAAAAATATTTAACAAAGCTTCCATAACCTAATTCCTCAAGTTTAGCTTTCTTGATAAAAAAGCAAATTCAAATTCTAGTTTTGTTATTCAGCTTCACTCCTGAGCTGCTCAACTTTTTTGTTATGCTGATGCCCAAGATAAATGGGAAAAGTCAGCATGTGAGAACAAAAGCAGCAAAACAACACATGTAAATAAAAGAAAATTTTGCAGTTAGGTTTCTTTAAACCTAGGAAATCAAACATCATGTAATGGGACAGAGCGACTTCCCAGTATCATTTTGTACAATTTATATTCTTAATCACTACACAAGCAAATACTGTTCATATATCAGAGAAATATGCACACTGTTGGCAAGAAACAGGATTATGTCTTGTAACAGGTGCAACATGGTCTTATTTTACTGCAGGTAACTCCTAAGAGATGCAACCAGTAAATGTAAAGGCTTACTTGACAATCCTTAGTTTTCCCACTTCACCTCTTCCTGAAGCTTTACTCCACTGTTGTGACAAGTATTTGGGGACCTACGAAAAGACAACAGATTTCAAGAAAAGCAGATTTTAAAATTCTATACAAATTGTGTATGTGTAAATACTTTAAATGGTTTTACCCTGACCGCTTCAGAATAAAGTATGAGCTAAATATAGTACATAGATGGTTTTGGTTGGAAGGAGCCTTAATGGTCATCTAGTCCAAATGCCCTGCAATGAGCAAGGACATCTGCAATTAGATTGGATTGCTCAGAGCTCCATCCAACCTGACCTTGACTGGGATGCCACATCCACAATTTGTCTGGGCAATCTGTGCCAGTGCCTCACCACCCTCATCATAACACATTTCTTCCTTACATCTAGTCTAAATCCACCCTCCTTTCACTTAAAACCATTACTCCTTGTCCAACTGCTACGGGCCCTACTAAAAAGTCTGTCCCCATCTTTCTCATCAGCCCCCTTGAGGCACTGGAAGGCACCTGTAAGGTCTTCCTGGAGCCTTTTCCTCTCCAGGCTGAGCAGACCCAGCTCTCTCGAGCCGTCTTCACAGAAGAGGTGCTCCAGCTCTCTAATCATCTTCACAGGCTCCTCTGCACCTCCTGCAGCAAGTCCACGTCCTTCTTATGCTGGGGGCCCCAGAGCAGGACACAGCACTCCAGGTGGGGTCTCACCAGAGAGGAGCAGAGCAGAGGGACAGAACTGCCTCCCTTGCCCTGCTGCCCACACTGCTTTTGTTGCAGTCCTGGACAGAACTGGCTTTCTGGGCTGCAAGTGCACACTGCTGGGTCATGTCCAGCCTCTCATCTATCAGCACCCCCAAGTCCTTGTCCTCAGAGCTGCTCTCAGTCCTTTCCTCCCTCATCTTGCATTGATACTGGGGGATGTCCCAATCCAGGTGCAGGACCTTGTGCTTGGCCTTGTTGAACTTCAGGAAGTTCATGTGAGCCCATTTCTCGAGCTGTTATATACATACACATACACACATACATACATATATGTATGTATCTATATTCTGTTACATGTATATATATTCTGTTAGGGAGAGCAAAGAGAATAATGTAGTACAAAAATAACACCAATGTAGAGTCTCAAAGGAGAGAAATATCGTAAAATAAATTGAATTTCAAATACTACTATCCAATCATGAAAGGCACAAAAAGATTAGCATCATATTCTTAAACTAAGGAGTCTCAATATTTTATCAGGTAAAACTATACTTTTAAATATTCATTAGAAATTATCATCTCTAGGGGAAAAAAAAACCCCACCAGCCAACCAATTACAGTGATGAGAAGTTAAGCAATTACAATTCAGTAATTGCTGGGAAGGGAAGGCTTAGACTTTGGGAACCTCAGACAAGTTGAGCAGCAGACCACAGCCTACTGCCACCAGACGTTCACTCCTCCAACCACTCGAGGCAAATCCGCCTCTCATCACTCATTCCCAGCTCTTCACTCCATTGGGCAAAGCCTTTGTGCAGCTGGTCAGTAAATGGAAAGAGCAGACTGATCTAGCTAGGAGGAGTGGATGACTTCTGTGTTTTAGCTGTGCTGATTTTGTGCCCAGCAGGTGGAAAAACCAAAGCAGCTCCCCAGTCCATTTTCCCAAACAGCTGCACAAAGTAGTGGTTAGTCCAAGGACAGGAACAAGACCTGCATAATGTGAGGATCAAAAGCTGCTGCAGTGATGATAATTTACCTTCACACTATCTCCTTCAGCTCCAAAGGTCGTAGTATCTGCAGCATTAGGTGACCTGGGCTCAAAATGGACAATAAAGGCCTCTGGGAAGCAGCGCACTCTTCAGAACTTTACAGCCATGTTCTTTACTGGCACAGCAAAGTTTGTCCTGGCTCACACACTCCACAGCTACTGAAAACATCTGTGCCCACATAGAAAAATGGTGTGAAGCACAGCCAGTAAGAAAGAGAAATGCACTAAGAGAAATGCCTGTTCCAAGAACTTGCTCACAAAGAGCAACCTCCTAACTTCCTAAAGCTCAAATTAAATTAACACTAACTTTGCACTTATCTTTTCTTCAAAAACTCCAGAAGATATCTTGGAACTGGTGCTTAGTTAGCACTTACCTTTAGACTCACAGCACCCCATGAAGTATAGGTGAAATAACTACAAAATCCAGATGTTCTCCAACTGCTCAGACAAACTAAATGGCAGTCCAGGTTCTCATAAAGTTCAGACAACTTTGGTCAAAAATACCCCAAAAGCACAACAGAAAGCCAAGAACTGGCTCAAGGTACTGATATATATTTTTTCCGTTTTCAGAGTGGTAACTTTCCACAGCAGATTCCATGCCAGATCAGACATCGTTTTCTTTCTAAAGTCATGATAAATGCTATGATGTGCTTCAGCTGACTCAACAGAAATATTATTACGTGCTTGCACCTAATCTGTATTTATACTGCCAGCTAATAAGGTAGATGCACATTCAGTATGAGTGGACAAGGAGTGAAGGGCTCTCATGGTGTTAAAATCACTGACTAGCTATATAATACATTCAGACTGGGAATTTAGTCAGATTAGGCGGTTGCAGATCAATCATATTCCTTTTAGCTGCATGGGAAAGTCTCAAAGAGTGCATTTAATCATCTTTCTGTTGGCCTACCTGCAGTTAAGGGCTATGCAGAGAAAGACAAAGGGTTATGAAGGGCTGTGATCAAAGGATTACTTCCAGCTATCCACAGGTACTTCAGATAAAACCAGGTGCTACTCACAAATCCACATGCTAATGATGTAAACAATCAGGAAAGATTAAATAAAGTCTTAAATGCTGTCTTGCACCTTTCTTTTAACTTTAGCATAATAAAAGATTAATGTATGGAAAACAGTCAGTTTTCAAAGTCTTGATGGTCCGTGAAAGAACACACAGAAAACAAGAGCAACCTGTCTTCACAGGGCAGAATTTTCAAAGATCCCACAGCAGGATTTTGAAAAACACATACTCACAGAAAGAGCGACCTGTAGGCAGAGTGCCTGCCCAGCTGAAAGGCTACTGAACACAGCCTTTCAGGACAAGTGGCCTTCATTCTGGGATCTGTAGGTAAGAACACTCTTCTCTCCAAAAGAGAAAAAATACAATTTAATCACTAGAACAAATCTAATGTACTAAGGAGCACCACTTCAAGACCTCTTCCTACTGCTGTTCTCTTGCTACTCACATCACACAACTGCCCAGGCTGCAGACAACGAGGCACCCTGCAGGCAGTGTAGGATACGAGGGCCCCGCTCCACTCATCTTTCAGCCCAGGCATAGCTTCCTCCCCATCTTTAGGAGGGAACACACTGATGCCTTAGGTTTTAACTTTTATATTTTTCAAATCCTTTACTGCCTAGTGTGTAACTCTGAAGTTTCTTGTAGCTTGTTAGCTGCTCTCTTAGGCCAGATAGACACAACAAAGCTTCTCTGAGCTTGCTATTCGAGGACACTCAGATTGTCCCCAAAAAGTGTAAACTAGGGCCCTTAGAGAGGTGGAGATATTGAAGAAATGACATCATTAGCTAAAGTTTTAATTGGTGAGTTTATGCTGATATGCAAATAGACCAAACCTATAACAGTGTGAAGAATTCAAGACTCGTCGTCCATCTTGGGGTCCATTTTGGAAGTAGCCTCTGGCTCCCCAGGGTGTACCTTTGAAGGCCTTTCAAATAAATACCTACCTTTACTCCCTTACTCCTTTCTAGTCTCTGTTTCTAGGTAGCCAGACAAGGCATCAGCACAAGCAGCCCCCATGTGTAACAAACTACTTTCACTTTTCTGTTAGAAATTAAATTAGCTCTTTCTCTACATAGCAATCCATATGCAGTGCACACAACAGAAACTAAGGCTGATGTCAGGTTCTATGTTTTAATTTTTCTTTGAACATACAAAAAAAAATTAAATAAATATATCATCTTTCTAGCTATAGAACAATGCAGCAGATTAAATAAAAAAACCTGACCAACACACACAGGGAACAAGAAATTAACAGTTCTAATGGCTAACATTAAATGCGCTTCACTTTACCACAAGTACATAACCAAATGTTCTTACTATTTCTCTACCTTAGCTTTCACTGAAAACACAGAAATAAAAATCCAGTTGCTTTCTGGATTTGTACTAAAGCAACTCTCTCTCTCTGTATGGTACCTCCTTTTACTGCTCATGCTTCTAAAACACTCATCACTACATTTTTTTATTGCCTGTTAAGTAGTCTCTCTGGAATACTTCCTGTGCTAGCACAATGCATGCTAAAAGGAAATCAAATAAGCCAGGTTTTTTATTCCATCAGAATTGAACACTCTCTCCCTCACAGGAAGGATAAATTCAGTCTCGTTGTCCTAGCTAGTGAAGATATAAAGTACAGGTACTATGCACTGCCTTGCCTGTGAGTGTGTTGGAAGTCCTGCTAAGAGGGGTGGTTCTTTCCAAGTTCAAGTCCAAAGGAAATCAAAGGATAAAATCCTGCATATCCCATGTTATGGTCTATCAGTGTTAGCACCTTTTCGGTATTTTTTTACTATTATTAACATACAAAAGACAGACCTAAGTTCAGAACATGTGCATGAAGGATAACATCAACATTTACTTGGAAGAGTAATACTTAAGCTTTCCTTTCAGTCCTGTTTTCTCATTAGAGTGGCACCAACTGTAAGCACACACCGGCTTGACAATTCCTTGCTTTGGGAAACATTAAACTGTATCAGACTAAAGGACAAGCAAGTTCAGTGTCCTGTCTCCAAATGCAACCAATGGCAGTTACTTCAGGAAGAATATACAAAAAATATATATTTCCCCGCCATGCTCTTCTAATTTCTAGGATGTTTTAGCTGACATGGGGCATGGCAGCATATTAATTTTTAATCTCTCAGTTCAATTTTCTTGCCTGACTTTGACTAATGGTGTTTGAGCTTCTACAAAGTTTTGACATTCACAACTTCTTACTGCAAGAAGTTCCAAAATTTAACTACATATTGTGTGAAATGGTACCTGCTTTTCTTGCACCAAGCCCCATCAATGAATTAATCTGACACACCTCTAATTCTTGTGTTCGAACTGACTCTTCCCTATTCACCTTTGCCTATTCACTTCTGCCTTATCCACCCATGACATTACTCATTGCTTCCGATTGCTACAAGGTTTACAAATTAATCCTCTCGCCAGCCTAAGAGGTAATAATGTATTTAGGAGTTCCCTCCACAGCCATCATTCCTTGTTGCCAAGACCAGACCTAGTGCTCTCTTCTGTACTGTTCCCAGGTCCACTTTACACTTTCCACAGCAGCGGGGATGAGAGCATGGCTACACAAAGCATTTCGGATAGAGGCGACATGATGGGACAATAATATTTTCTCTTTTGTTTTCTGTACCTTTTGTAATCATGTCCAGTGTTGACTCTGTTCATTTGACATGATGTTCTTATACAGTAATCCTCAGGTACTGAAAAAAACACTCCTGAATGACAACAACCAGCAGAAACCTAACTGCTGCGTACATATAATGAGGATAGCGTTTCTCTGTGCATGCCAGATTAGATCTTTCAACCCTTAATTTCATCTGCCATTTTATCACCTTGTCACTCAGTATATCATGATCTACTTCTGCAGCTTTCTGCTGTCAGCATTCATTGACAGCGCCCTGGATACTACAATTAGAGCACTGAACAGTGTTCATTCTGGTTTCGTGACACCAGACACTCAGGTGTCTGTACAGAAGAGGAAGCCAGATGCAGCGACCTGCCCACCAAAAATTCTGCACAGCAAAGCAAGTCTGAATCCCCAGTCATTTTTAAGGGCCACAGCAAGAAGTTTTGGCAGTTGAAGTATGAGGGTGTTACACCACCCTCACTACCCAGGACTACTATTTGGGTGCCACCCTGTCCCCACAAGGTTCTTTCAAGTTGATGGTCCCAGAGGGGACTCGAAGCAGGCAGGGCACACGCTCCCCCATCGGCTTCAAGTCTTCTCCTTCTGAAACAATGCTTGGTGTTGGCAGCAAAATGCCTTGACAGCAAGACCCTCACTCCAGGGAACAGAGCCGTGCCAGCCTGTTAGTGGTGGCACCAGACTGGAGTGTGGCCTTGCACCAAACAGATTTGGTTTGACGCCCTCGCTACTTTTTCACAGCCTCTCCACTACAGCTGCATTTCACTAGCACCAAAGGGAGTTGCAATGAACAAGACATTGGCGTTCACTTTCCTTGTTGGATGTGGACGGTTTTTTAATCAGGATGTGAATCTGGGCACACTCAAAACATTTCTCAAATCTCAATGTTTTGGGGAAATAAAAATTATACTGCCATGTTTGTTGCTCGTCACAAACCCCTAGCACGGATAAGGAGGAGATGTTTTACTCTGAGGGTGGTGAGACACTGGCACAGGCTGCCCAGGGAGGTTATGGATGCCCCATTCCTGGAAATGTTCAAAGCTAGGCCAGATAAAGTCTTGAGCAACCTGGTCTAGTGGGAGATGTCCCTGCCCACCGCAAGGGAGTTGGGACTGAATGACCTTTAAGGTTCATTCCAACCCCTCAACATTGTGATTCTGTGATAGCTCCTGGTAGCCGAGCTTTCCCTGCGGTGTCTCCTTTACTCAGCAGGCATCCGGGCCTGGCCCCGCGCTGTCCCCGAGAAGGGGAACAGACACAGTGGCTGTCCCGGGCCACAGGGCGAGCCTGACGCGGGCGACCCTGGCCTCACGGTGCCTATCCCAGGCACGGCGGGGCGGGGAGGAGCGNCACTGCTCGGCGGGGCGGGTCCTCGCTGCGTCCGGGCCGCGAGTTCGGGTCCCCGCCCCGGCGGGGCCGTGGGAAGGGGTGGGAGTCGGTGGCGGCCGCAGAAGGTTCTGGTATCACAGAATATCCGGGGTTCGAAGGCACCCATAAGGATCATCGAGTCCAACTCCCGGCCCTGCACAGGACATCACCAAACGTCACACCATGCGCCTGAGAGCACCGTCCAAACGCTTCTTGGTCTCTGTCAGGCTGGTGCTGCTTTCACTTCCCTGGGGAGCCTGTTCCAGTGCCCAGCCACCCTCTGGGTGAAGAACCTTTTCCTGATATCCAACCTAAACCTCCCCTGACACAACTGCAGGCCATTCCCTCAGGTCCTGTCACTGGTCACCACAGAGAGGAGATCAGTGCCTGCCCCTCCTCTTCCCCTCATGAGGAAATTGTAGCTGCAGTGAGGTCTCCCCTCAGTCTCCTCCAGGCTGAACAGATCGAGTGACCTCAACTCTCCTCATACGCTTTCCCCTCAAGGCCCTTCGCCATCGTCACTGCTCTGCTTAGGACACTCTCCAACAGCTTAATGTCTTTTTTATATTTCAGTACCCAAAAGTGCACACAGGACTCAAGGTGAGGCAGCACCAGCACAGAGCAGAGTAGGAAGTTATCCCTCCCTGTACCAGAAGAGTTATCCCAGCATGCCGAAGAAAGACAGCAGCATGCAAATGATCCAGGGGAGCTGGAGGAGCAGCCTCGAGAGAGGAGACACTACCATGACAGTGCTCTTCTGTGTGTGAGGGAAATAGTGGGTAGAGGAGCAGCTCCCGGGAAAGGGGTCAGAGCATCACAGGGGTCAGAGTATGCCCAAAGGCCACGAAAGTGAGGAAAACACTGGTGAATCAGTTACCGGGAATAAAAAGTAAAGAATTAAGCTTAGCTTTCCAGAAAGGGAACTCAGGAGGAAGTGTTGGAACAAGCTGTCCAAAGATAGGATTGCATCTCAGACACTGAAAATGTCCTATGTCAGGAGAGAGAAAGCACCTGCCCATGCTACTTTGAGATGGGGGTAATTTGGCTTAGAAAAACCTAAGTCCGTATTTTATGACTGTCCCTATCCCTGGGGAAATTTTCTCCCTTTGCAGTTTAACGTTGTTATTTCTCTTCTATCCATTGTGGGCACAAGAAAGACATGGACATGCTGGAGACACCGGCACAGGTTGCCCAGAGAGGCTGTGGATGCCCCATCCCTGGCAGTGCTCAAGGCCAGGTTGGATGGGGCTCTGAGCAACCTAGTCTAGTGGAAGGCGTCCCTCTCCATGGCAGGGGGGTTGGAACAAGGTGGTCTTTTGGTGATCTTTCCAATCCGAATCACTCTATGATTCTATGGCATGGAAAGCATTTTATTATCTTTCTGTCTTCTTTACTTTATCCTTTTACTGAGATGTAGCCCTTTGGTTTGCCTCCTCTTATACTAAACAGCTTCAGTTTGTTTAATTCTGTGTTATAGGTCTATTTTCTAGATCTCTGGTTATGTCCATTGCTCTCTGAATTCCTGCCAGTACAAGTTTACATCCTCTTTGAAGTCTGGTTGCTCAACAGTGAAGGTTATACGCCATCTGAGACTGTACCAGCAGTAAGCAGAAGATTTTTTCTGGTACAATATGCAAGAAATTGCTCATCTGGCTTGCAAAAAACAGTCTCAGTATTACATCTCAGATATGATAGTCTGCCTTTCTAGTTACAGACAAGCGTCTAGGTAACCAAGGAGGACAATGCTTTTATGCATATCTGAAGCAATAACAGCTAACACTGAACTATTAGGATGATTAGATTTATTACATTTTAAATTAATTACATTTAAAAATCACTTTTGTTTTTGTATTGGAACTGTGTTTGTCTGCAGAACTCAGCTGGGAGGGTGGATAGATCTTATATTGTTAGTCAATTTCCACTGAAAATTCAGTTTTCCTTAAGACAATCTTACAAAGACACACTAGAGGCTCCTCAAATGCTAATAAAAATGTAAACAGATGCATCTCAACAGCTGTAAGACCAGCCCAAATTTCTGGAACTGTGCCACCTCCAAATATTGTAGGTCTAAGACCCTCTGGTTTTGTTCACCTGGAAAAAGGGTGGATCTACACAGACAAATACCATCACTTCACAGGCTGCTTTGGGTCCTGCTCATAGAATCATAGAACAGTTTGGGCTGAAAGGGACCTTAAGGACCATTTAGTTCCAACCCCCCTGCCCTGGACAGGGACACTTTCCTCTAGACCAGGTTGCTCAGGGTTCCATCCAACATGGCCTTGAGCACTTCCAGGGATAAGGCCTCCACAACTTCTCTGGACAATTGCAATGTTTCATTACCCTCATTTAGAAACATTTCTTTCTGGTGTCCAATCTAAACATACCCTCTTGAAGTTTAAAACCATTGCACCTTGTTCTTTCACTACAGGCCCTGGATAAAATGTGTCTCTCCAACTTTCTTGTAAGCCCCTTTAATGTACTGAAAGGCCACAGAGGTCTCCCTGAGGCTTCTGCTTCTCCAGCCTGAACACGCCCAAATCTCTCAGCCTGTCTTCATATGAGAGGTGCTCCAGCCCTCTAACCATTTCAGTTTCTTTCCTCTGGACCTGCTCCCACGGGTCTGTGTCTGCCTTGCGCTGGGAGCTCCAGGGCTGGGTGCTTTACTCCAGGAGGGATCTCAAATGTTTCCCTAGGATAAACATTGAATTAACAACAAAGTTTTCCCTCTGCCACCACTCCCAGCTCAGTCTGTGTACTCAGATCACACCCACCACGTTTCAAAAAGAAAAAAGCAGTGGAATTGATGTTTCTAACAGGGGTGACATTTGCAGCAAAGCAGCGTCACTGGGGTTCAGATGAGCCTGTGCATAGCAAAAACCTCTGTGAAAGCCTGACAATTGGGGTGGCTCAGCTGGCAACCCAGAGGGGAAGGCAGCCAGGCAGAGATCTCTCCTGGCTTCCTCCAGGCGGGCTTTCCATACCTGTTTCCATGGAAACTGAATTTAAAGGAACAACAACCAGGAAAAGGAGTGCATTTTCATTAATTCCTCATTTAAAATCTCAGCCTTGTGTTTGCCAGGGACACATTTAGTGCCATGGAGGAGGATCTCGGGGCCAGCTGCTGAGCCACAGAGCTGTGTGTTAGTCACCCATTTTCTTCTTGCTTGCATGGAAACAGATGTGTCTGAGAAGAGAGATGGCCAAATTCAGACTTGCACAGCCTTTCTGTCTTTATTTTCCCCTCGCCCAGCTAGGTGAGATGAAGAGTCAGCAGCGTCAGCAGCAGCCACACAAAGTTTTTCTTCATCTGTTTTAGGAACGGGCTAATCGATGCACGCTCATGGTGCTGGGTGAAAACCAGTGCAGCAGAAGATGCAAAAGCCCTGATTCTGCCCTGCTGAAGCTGATGGGAGTTTTGCCATTGGGAACCCATGTGCTTTCCTCAAAGCCCAGCAAGCACAAGGGAAGATGTGCTCTTGGGAGCTGGTGGTCCCATAAGATGTCAGTGATGGACATCATCAGAGAGGTTTCCACGTGCTGGAGGAGCTAAGTTCTGCCCGCATCTGGATGGTCCCTGAGTTCAGCTGGGCCTCCATAGGGTCAAAATATTTGGGTCTGGAGCCAGAGCTGAGATCTGCTGCAAGGCACAGAGGGAAACTCCTGCAGAAGCTGATTTTGATTTGGGAGCATTGAGCCAGGAAGACTATTCCATCAACAGCTGATGCTCTAACTTCACTCATTCCTGTCTGCCAACCTCTTCATCAAAAAATTAAGGCGAGCAGGGAACTCAGGTTGGAAGAGGAAAACTAATGGAGGGAGATTGTTACAGAGTTGCTTGTCCTGTTCTGTAACAAGTACCACACAGCATCAGCAGAGCACTGCCGGCCAGCAAGAATCTCTCCTATATTCTGAGTACCTGAATTTTCAGCAGCAAAGACCTCATGGACACACAAGGGTGCAGGAATTAAATCTCAGAACTACCATTAATGCTTGAACTGCTTGACTAAAAGGAAGGCAAACTTGTGCCATCTTCAACTGTGATGCATCATTCTCTTGCTTGTAGTGCAGTTGGTCTGTGTAAGATGGAAAAAAGAGAAGAAATAATCTGCAAAGACAAAAAGACCATCTAGGCAAATCATGATCATTTGTTTTGGAATAAGACAAAATAAATCCTGTGTAACTTATTCCCAAAACAGGGCATGGACCATCAAACTGCATATCTATTTCCTGAGGCAGCAAAGAATTCTCAGTGTGTCTTTTAAGGGCAAAAATATACGTTGGAGCTTTTGTGTTTTCAAACTGCTTTTGAGCAACATGTTAATAACAGACTTGTTTACTCCAAGCTGTTCTGTGGCAGAGAGTGGGAAAACATCAAGCTCAGGGCTGAACTCCTATTTCAGTATAATCCCAGGCAGTATGAAATCTTCAACATGGCACTTCTGCCGTAAAACACAACAGGAAAATGCAGTTCTGAACAGAAGGCAGCCTTCATTCATTAATAAATAACTTTTAATCCTTTCTATATGTTTACGGCCACACATTTTTATGTACTCTGTGTATTGGAGAACACTTAGTTTTCAGGGTAGTGGCACTGCACCTCTGCTTACAGTTCCAATCTATACCATATCTTCCATCACATTAACAGTATGCAGTAAATTTGACTGTAGGCAGCTTGGACTCTTGCTTGTTAGGATTTTCACCATATCAAGGAAGGAGTGGGAGGAGGGGAAGAGAGAGAATGGAAAGATGCAACTGCAAATTATTTTTTTTCAAAGGGAGAGAACACTTGTCAGAGAATTTCAGATACCTGGTTTGAACCCAATTTAAAATAATTTCTTTTAAAATGACCATAAAATTGGCATTATCTCTTTAACTCAAGGTACTTTTTGTGCCTCCCAGACATAAAAAGGTATTAACTAGCCTTTTTTACCAGTGTCTCTCGAGAAG
Organism: Dryoscopus gambensis; assembly: GCA_013389985.1. NCBI lineage: Eukaryota > Metazoa > Chordata > Aves > Passeriformes > Malaconotidae > Dryoscopus > Dryoscopus gambensis. The sequence continues at coordinate 29,750 of WEIT01013855.1, read as the reverse complement.
GAGCTTTAAGCATGCAAGATTTTCCACCTAGTAAGTACAAAGGTAGTGTGAGGTCTCAGCAACTTGTTGCTTTCTAAAGTGCCTTTTCATTGTAGGTGTATAGAAAATGTTACATAGAACTGAGTGTTACTTGTTTTCCTGCACTCCTTGACACTTTTTCTGATCCTCTTATCTAGTGATGTACTACCTCAGCACAAAAGGTCAGCAGCATCTACAGTCACTCATCTCCTGGACTTTCCACTAATGAGTTGGTGAAGAGCAAGGCATTTTCTGTTCAGCTACCAAAAAAGTTGTTTTCAACAGATTTATTTCCCTCATGTTACAATTAAACAAACTTGATTCTATGCCACTGATACTCCCGTTATTTTGTAGGTATAGACAACGCACAGTCACCAAGCTATGTTATTGATGCATAAATTATCTCCTAATGAACTATTGTTTTGCAGAGGGAGCTTCCCAATGAGACTAGGAGAGGGCTGTGTGACTAAACTCTGCAAAAACAACATTAGTGACCAGAAGAACAAATCTACATGGCTCCTAAAGAAAAACAGGACACGTCTTTTGGGAAGCCTGCCAGCCTGAAAGCATAGGCTGGTGTATATAATTTTGAGATTGTGTGTACATATAAGTGCAAGAAAGGCATCTAGTTTGTGGGTGTCACTGCTTCAGAAGTGATCACTCTGGGACCCTTCAATGCCACATGTGTGAGTGCTGTCATTAAAGGAAACGAACCACATGCATTTACATCCAACCTCGTGTCCCACGCTTGTACCTAGTTGCAGCTCAGCCACAGCAGCGCCTCACAACAAACTCTCACTGGGATAATTAACTGGAGACATCAGATGTGGCTGCTTCATTACTGCTGTGTGCTGCCTGCAGGTTCCCTCCAAAGTTTTTCCACCTAATGGCCTTTGCTGACAGCTCTCTTTTTTTCCTATGTGCCGATTGTTGGCACTTCTCTAAAACAGTGCTAATGATCTAATAAATATGATTATATAAGAGTAGTTTGTCTCCTTGCAGCATAAGCTAACAATGCTATTACAGACCAGAGCAAAATACATTCTCTTTGCCACAAAGAACAGCTTTCCCACTAAATTGAAATGAATAAACTGGAACGAGTAGAAAGTGTTACAGACCTACAAACTGGTCACATTTTACTGGATTTCTATTGATGGATGAGGTTAAATAAGGTCTGAAATTTTGCCTTCTAGTTAATTGTAGTGGCTTAAACACGAAAAAAAAAGAACAGAAATGACATTTTAGTCACTGGGAGGAAAATAAGCAGAAAAGGAACCAAGGGAAACAGAAAATAAAGCCAGTGAGATTAAGATCCAATGAGAATGAGGGGGCCAAATGGTTGTGAGAGGGGCAGAGACCACAGCTAGCCCCGATGGCCTCATGTTGCTTCATTTTATTTTCTGGCAAATGACACATGGGGCTAGGGGAAAGAAATACAACTATTCTAGGATTATTTATTATCAGAGTCCATTTCTTGATAGCCTGCTTCTTGCTGCAATCTGCAGGCTTATCACTGAGAACACTTTCTTCTGGAGACTGAGCATTTGGCAGCAGCAGCCCTCAAATCAGCGCTTGCAGCTTGCAGGATATGTCCACCTCCCTCCTGAAGCTCACCCCCTGTTTCACACACACACTTGTCATTTCTAGAGTTTCCATGTGATCAGGTCAATTCTTCATTTCATATACTCTTGAGGATGAGTCACTGAAGCTTTTTCTAACAAAGCTGACTGCTAACCTCTTTCTTAAAGTTACCAGAAGAAAAAAACTTAAATAATAGGAAATTTCTGACTGCACTGAGATTTCCTTTCAGAGCCTGCAATATTTTCACAAGCATGGTCAACATCCTCCTGTTACTTCTCCCTGCCCTTACGGCTCCCAGGATCTTTCCTTCTTTTACCCTCTGGCTTACAGTGGCTCTTGCTGCTGTTCTGTGAATTCAAGCTGCTGGGCCTCATTTTGTCATGAACTTAGTTGCCCTCCTTTTTAACATGCATAATTGTCCTCACTTAACTTACCTTTCTGGTTGCTACAGCTTTTTCAAGGCCTTACCATTATGTTCTTATTCTTATCCATACACCTTCTTCTTTTCTGTAGTGCAGCATCAGTGCTACCCCAAGCACGTGTAATGTTATCCTTTCAGTTTCTCATTATCAGAGCATTTGCCTAATCTGCCGTTCCTTAGTCTGGGGCTCAGAGCCTCTCATCAGTGTCTTGCTTTTCTGCACAGCTCTTCAAGAAAGAGTATTCCCCCTCTGCCTGCCTTGACTTGCCCGGTGGATTTGGTTCAGGCCTGCACAACATATTACCTAGTTATTTCTTAGAGAGCAAAAGGAACTTTCGTTTTAAAGGAAATTAAAAGGAATTCCTTAAAAGGAATTCCTTTTAAGAATGTCCCAATATGAGCCACAACATGTTTTCCTACCTTCAATATCTCTGCCTCTAATTTACTGATTTTCTGTTGTAGATTTGCTATCATTGCTGACTCTGACTCAGCCATCTCACAAAAAAACACCAAAGAACAACTCTGGCCACAGCTGAGCTTCTCACTCATCTTGCTACCCCTGTGTTCATCACCAGCACCTCTGATGGCACCGGCTCCCACTGAAGATCCTAACCTTTCTGATCAGGAGTGGAGACAGCAATGACTTTAAGGCAGCCATAGGCTTTGTCCTGATTTGCTGGCCTGTAATCTAGGCAATACCAACTCCCTGACAGCCTGATGGTTAAATTTCCTGGACTTTCTTTGTTCACATGGAGAACACATGGTGTGAAAGAGAAGGTATCTTTCTAACAATGCTAGGAATAATGAAGTCTGATTTCTCTTCCACTTGAATCTCATTTGACTGACTTTGAGTCCTTGCTTTGGCTCAGATAGGCTTTTCCCTCATCATTAATCTTAAGTATTAATACAATGTTGACAGCTGTACAATACTTTGCAACATGTAGAAAGTTTGAAACTAAAAAAGGGAAATATGTAAGGATTTTCTCACCATGTGGAGAGATGAGTAGCAGACCTGAGATTAAATTTCTTTGTTTTGCTTTCCTTGCCCTTTTGTTCTGATCTGTGACACATCAGCCATGCTTCTGCTGAAGAAAACCCAGACATAAGAAGTCACTTGTGCCTGCCAGCTCATCATGGACATTCAAGGTATACAGAATATTAGAAAGGAGAACAACACAAAATCGTTGAGATGACTGCTCAATAAAACTCAGCTCTTGAAAATCAAGGCATGTCATGCAAACTGTCCTTGCGCCTTGATGAGTTGTAAGTTTGGCAAGACATCTGTTTTAAGCACTTGTGGTCAAGTCACCTTCCCTCTTGTAAAGCACTGTTGATTGAACCACAATTACGGTTTTGATGAGGGACTTTGAACAGGCGTGCTGGAGTAGCAGGTGATTTCACACCAAGAGAAGCAAATGTACAAAGAATGGGTAGCAATTTCCTTTGGGTACGATATGTACTTAGCTGACATGCCTGCGCAGAACAAAAGGCCTGGATATTAAACCATCCGTTGCCTCTGCTGAGCGACATCGCAAATTACTTCTGACAGCCATTAAGAGGTGCTTCAGTCAAGCACCCATAACCATACAGCTCTTCACTAGAAAATTTGCTGATATTTTGAAAACATTGTGATACTTCACTACTCTCAGAAATCCTTGACAACCTGTCAAAGATAAGAGCCAGAGTCTAAGTCTCCGCACTAGTAATTACTCCTCTAACCTGCTAGAGAAAGTGCCTTATATTTGCCTTCCTCTTAGGAAATGTGAAGTCTCTGGCAGCTAATAACATCTTTTTAATGCATTTAGAGCAATTGTCCATTCTGATCCTCTCCAGTAATGTAGTTTCTGTAAACTGCTTTTGAGAGTGCCGGGAGAGTGCTGGCTGGTAGCAGATTTTCACTCTCCCACTGTTGTTAGTCTGTACTTGTAAACAGTGACCCAAAATAGAAATGTGAGTGTTGTTTGAACAGCCAGTATTTGCTATGAAGAAAGTGGCTCAACAAGTAGGGGCAGATCCCACAGTCTCTGCTCAAGTGATTCATCTCCCTGCACTCAAGTGGTGCTGTCAAGTTCAATAAGCCTGTCTGTGCAAGGCTCAAGGATCAGACTCATCAGCCTCCCATCATCCATGGCATGGGAACAAGGATGTGGATGGCTTTTGCATTGCTGATCCTCTGCATATTTGTGCACGTGTTTGTGAATCTACTCTCAGTGGGTGACAGTGTGCAAGAAAAAAATGCAAAAAAAGGTGAAAATCAACAGAAAATTACAAGGCATCTTCCCCCATCTAAACAGAGTCCATCAAAGTTAATGTGCCATTGCACAAAGTACTGCATTGAATATAAAAATGCTTCCTTGAAAAAGGCATTAAAATTGCAAAGTCAGGTAGCCAAACATTAAAGAAGGCCAAAGTTTAGGCTGCTCACACGCCATTATTCCTGTACTTCTATGTTTCTGCATTATAATAGAGCCTTGAATGTCATGACTACATAGCATTTTGCTTGTTTTTCTATGGGGAGGAGGCCCTTGGGGTCATGTTGTCTCTGTAGGTGTCTGCTTGACAGTGGCTCCCTCCCTAGCGTTTGAATCCATCCACCAGTTTCAACCAAAGTCTAAAGATACTATACTGCCACAAATATATGGAAATTAGAGGTCCAATTGAGGAAAAAGATCCTGCTAGAGATCCAGTCAGAGAGAGCAAAAGCAGTGTAAACCCAGCCCTTAGGAGCTAACGGAGCAACCTAAGGGAGGAGAATGCTTAAAATACTACAGGTATGAGAAAAGCCTCAGCTGGTCTCATGCTGTATTAAAACCTTGGCCACAGTCAAAGTTCACCTCCTCTGTTCTCTAAATGGGATAAATACATATTGTGGTGATTCTCCTTCAAAAAAGTCACCCTGCCAGCTGGATACCTGCTGGTCCCAGAGCTACTCGCTCTTCTGCACAGCTTTAGTCCCACACTGTTAGCACTTCCCATGGGGGCATTGCTGCAGTGCTGGCTTGGCCCACACTCTGGGGAGTCCCTCATCCTCTGCCCCGCTTGCTGCCTTCCGTGATCAGTGCTCCTTCTCAGTGGGATCATCTGCACCAGCTGCTGCTGTAGCCTCAGGGCTTTGCAAACATGGGGTAAGCCATCTCTGAAGCTCCCAGTCAGGATGCCTGGCTTCAAGGAGAAGAGATTCAAGTCCTGTCCCACTATGGAAATGTACAATAGAGCTATCATACAGCTGCCCTGGGAGGTACTGGGAGGACACACTGGCCCTCTCATGCAGTAAGTTGACAGTGAATGTACAAAACCCTGTGGGAGAGCAGTGCAGGTGGCTGTCTGGAGAGAGACTGGCCATCATCAGGAGCAAACACAAGCAGCAATGGATAAGCAGTGGGGGAGACAGAAGCCTGGAGTGGCTAAGCCTGAGCCTGTCTTCCTAGAGCTGAGAAAGACCATTACCTCTTTGTTCTACAGATGGGAAACTGAGGCTCAGTGAAAGGCAGCTCAGATGCTGCTTCCCTTGTGGAAAGGAGCCTCCTGAAGGAGTACAGAGGCATTTCTTCCAGGGAGGGGCTGCAGGAGTGAAGGGGAGTTCGAACTTAGGAGGAGTTTGCAGCCATGGATCATTGTTGCTACTCAAAGGTGAGCCTATTTTAAACTAGTGCTCAAACCCCACTGTGGCCTGTGAAACAGAATTTAAGATCTCTGAAGCATGTCATAGTGTCACACTTTTATTTTTTAGAAACCAGACCCAGTCACATGCTGCCCCTCCTATTTGCAGTGTGTGAAGCCTTTTGGCATGCCAGTATTGTAAGAGCCAAAGATAAAGATTTTTATGTAGGTGTAATAGCTTTTCTGAAGCCAGCTAGTATATCTGAAGAAAGCAGATGAGCTTTGGGGCATGTACGCTCCTCAGGAAAGATGAGGTGAATTTCAAACCTAACTGCATCTCAGGAACAATTGTTCTGGGTTTAATGAGACCTGTGTCTGAGCTAGACATCTGACAGCACCCGTGGAATATAAAGACAATACTGGTGGTTATATCCTAAGGGGAAAAGAGATGCAGGTAATTTGTAGAGTAATAGTAGCATGATGTAGAGCACTGGGAGATTGATAATTGGGAAAGGTGCAGAGAGGAGGATGGTAATGTGTTTTGAAACATTAGTATTCAGGAAAGTAATGAGATACAGTTCCCAGATTTACCTCACAAAGATATTGTAGGATTTTCTTTGAGAATCGCAGCTGGAAGATCAGAAATGGAACAACTACACAGTAAGAAATGTTGCCTGTTGGAAGCACTTCATCCCAGCTCACTCTTTTGAAGAGTTGAAGATTGTATCTTTTGACAGGCTGAGAAAGAAGCTTTCTTTTGCCTTTGCAAAGTTGTGCCTAGTGTATTTCAAATTCCCAGTCATTTGGCAGATCTTCACTGTCTCATATTATCTGCTAAACCAAGAATTCCTCCTGGTGAAGAGTTTTTAATATGTCTTTGTAACCAAGACTACTCAATTGCTAATTGAGGGGGTACAGCAGTCAAAATAGGATGATGTCTCAGCTGCCTGTACCATCTCACTTGCTATTGATATTTGGATGTTGGTTGGGATTCCTGCTTTTTCTGTGCATAAACCCAGATAAGAGGTTACAAGTTCACTTTTCCATGTCCCAGGAAGTATCAATTTGTTGGACTGTGCCCATCTCTGAGTGCTAGAGAAAATCACCACCAACTGGTGGGTGACCAGGCAGCTCCTTCCACACTCAGTTTTCCAGGACCCTAATGAGCAGGATTTGATAAACAGGTATGGGACAGAAATTTCCCTGGTTGCCTCAGCTGATGGTGGCAAGACATCATTTCACCCCAGAAATGGACAAGGCACAGTGGATCTCTCCACAATCCTTCAAGAGAGCAGGCCACAAGATTCCTACAGGTCAGCTCAGCCACACGGATGGAGAAGTCTGGTCCTGTGGGGTGGACAGGCTCCCTGCTCACAGATCCATTCATCCTGGCATTGCTGCAGCCCCTGTATGGGGAAGCAGACCTCAGCCAGCCTCCTTGCCTGGGGTACAGCATTGCCAGAACAGGTCTCGGGGAGCTGCTTCTCAGGCACCAACACATTTCTTCTCAGCATTTGTGACCTGAGAGGGTCGAAAGCTTGTAGTTGGGGGTATATTTGGTAAAAAATAAAAAAATACTCGTTATGCTAGCAAAAGTCCCAAATTTACCTCTCCCAAATTTAAGTCCATATTCCAAACCAGAGCTTTTTAGCACACAGTGCTAGGAACTCTTCAATACTGGCAGTGCTGTGCTCTGAAATACTTTTAAAAAGTCACATTAATGTGACATTTTGTGACACAGAGTCTTGTGGGTGAATCAGAGCTGACACCTGGAGTAGATAATGCCAGCTTCAAGGAAAGCTGCAAATACCTGGAAAGGAGGGCCTCCGGCTGCCAAGTTTTTCAGATGATATTGGCATTCAGTATCATTGCAGATCCCCTTCTGGTTCCTGGTCATGCACTTGTTCCTGCTAGAATATCAATACTGAGCAGAAACCTCCTCAAGAGTATCCCCCATAACCCTGAGCACTGTGGTGCTGGTCTTGTGCTAGATTCCACCCTAACAGCTCAGCCTGGCACTTATGTCCCTCTCGCTGCTGAGGTCTCTGTTGTGAAAAGGTATTGGAGAGAAGATGCTGCACCAGGAGCAGCAGCAGGGTCACAACCTGCAAATGTGTCCATGCACTCTGTGGAAAGCTGGTGATTTTGGTGTGGGCTCTCTGCCAGTGCACAGCATGATAATGATAGGAAGAACTGCACAAAGTCTGCAGTGATGGTCTGAAGTTTCTCTGCTCTTGGAAAATCCCTTTGCTGACAATAATGCATACATCAGAGAATTAAAGTATCACACTCAGTACGTGATTGTGGGCACATCCTCTCACTCCTCTTTTCCTCTCTCATGCTGGTTTTGAAGAGGCAATTAAAACCCAGTGACTTTTGTCACGGGTGGTGCAGAGGTGAAGAGCACCTGACCTGTGTGACTCCATATAAGAAGTGCTGCTTGGTTCTGTGACAGCAGCCCAGCTCTCTTGTGGTTGCCACAGAGATGAAGTCTGGGAAGTCTTCACTCCTTTATTTCTCTAGAAGATCCCAGAATGGCTTTGAGGCAACAGCCAAGCCTAGCTGGTGCCGATGCCAGCTGGAGAACTCATGGATCCTCCCAGATGAGCACCCAGGGAAGGTCAGATCCATGTGGTGTGGGCACCAAAGAGCTGTGCATTGATGAGGTTTGTGGGCTCTTGAGTCATGACTCTAGTTGAAAAGCCGCCTATGGTAATTTTGAATTAGCTGACTTCCATCTGGCGACGAGTCATGAAGGTTCAGCTGCAGCGGATGAATTCCTTGTTCCTGGCACTTTGCCTCAATGGGCTGATGTAGAAGGGTGGAAAGTGAGAAACCAGTAGCAGAGCAGTTGGGGTAACACATGGCATGTTGTGTGCATTTCGTTTTCCACATCAGACTCATTATTTGTATGCTGGTCACATGATGATGGAGGCTGAACCTCACCTGGATGGCAGAAGATGGAAGTTACCTTGGAAACCGCAGGAACACCTTGATGGTTTCTGGACAGCTTCCCCCTGGCTACAGGCTTTGTACACTCGAGCAGCCAGCTAGCCTCCTTTTCCTCAAATTGCTGTCTTACCATTGGGCCGTTCCTCCCTGGATGGGAACTGACCACTTTGATTTACCATCTCCTGGTGCTCTGGGGCATCACATGAGGAGCGGTGTGTGGCGGTTTGGGCCTGGGTTGACTGACAGTTGTTTAAACCAATGACGGTTCTTGAAATCTGCGTATTTAAACCAGTGGAAGGTCGGTTAAACGGACATCTTGGGGGGGTTGGACGGGCTGGCTGGCCGGCCGCCCCGGGCCCCCTTCCTCGGCAAGGGCAGAAAGCTGCTGGGGAAAAAAAGCCATCCCGGCTCCAGGGGCATCCGGGATCAGCCTTAACCACCAGGCAGCTAAGGAGCAGCTATGAGTTGCTGCCTCAGCCGAGACCACCCGGCTCAGCTTCTGGCACCAGCAAGCCTCCCTTCCCCTCCACACAGCCGGTGCGGCCCCACACAAAGCCAGGGGGTCAGCGGAGCTTCCCTGCAGCCAGCACAGTTTGTGCTGACTAAAGAAGACACCATGCAGCCAGCAGCATAAAAGAAGCTAGTCTTTCTTCAATGTAAACCCGAACAAGATTGATTTCTTAACATGGCAGCCCCCTAGGTCAGAAAGAAAGAGAAAGTGCGTCACCTGGGACGGAGTCAAGATGGCGGCGGGGAGAAAGAGGCGGAGCCGCGCTTTTTCACGTGTGGCTTAAAAATTACTTCTGCAGGTCGTGGTAAAAACTGTAATGTCACAGACTGTTCTGTCTCTGTAATCCTATTTGAAGTACATGGGGAGATGGGAAATTCAAGTGCGGCCTATGGAGATGTGAGAAGTGCCTGTGCCCGGCTATATAGAAGCAGTGAAAGGCTTTTAGAGACTTGATGAAGAGCAGAGCCTTTGTTTTCAGGCCAGAATAACTCATCTTTAAAAAAGACTGAAACCCTATGTCTGTGGGCCCATGACTGCGGTACGGATAGACCGTGAGTTTTCCTATGGGAGAGATGTTTTCCCTGCAACAGGTTTTTTTCTCGGGCAGACTGTTGCAGGTTTTACAGGTTGGAAACCACGCTAGGCAGAAGAAAACTCTTTTTTCCCAAATGTTGAAGACACGTGTAAGAACAGCAACACTGACCAGCCCCATGTTGTTTTCTCTTTTGTGCCCATTGGGTAAAAAGGGGAGGTGGTGGAGGGAGAAAGGGGTTTGCTTTGATTCTTTATTATTTTTTTTCTTTTAATTATATTAATAAATTTCTTTATATTCTTTGAAGTATGGAGCTTGCTTTGCATTTCTCCGAATTCTTATCTCACAGAAAGTAAAAAGGCGAACTAAACTACTACAGTTATTTTGGTGTTTCCGCCCAGTTTTGAACTGAACCCGCTACAAAATGGTGGAGAATGCGGGCAAATTGATGAGAACTGTGAGATAAAGATGAATTGGGAGAAATATTGGGCAAAGCAAGTACTAGGTTAGAAGTTAGTACCTAAACTGACCACTTTGATTTACCATCTCCTGGTGCTCTGGGGCATCAGATGGGGAGCAGTGCTGCACTGGGAAGCAGCAGTAGGAGCTTGGCTTGCTTGCTTTCGCACAGCTCAGATGTGCCTTTAGGTCAGGCCAACCCTTCATTGCCCTGACAGGAGAGCTACAAAGCAGCTGAACATAAAAAAGCAAACTCCAAGCAGTGGAAAGGATCATTAGGCTTCCGTATCTCAGTGTCAGTGGTGTGTGAGGCCCTGCAGAGTAGACACACGACCTTCTTGTGGGTCATGGAGAAACACCTAGAGGTATTTACAACAGGATGATGGGTATAAGGCTCACTGAGGGATGTGGTGGGAAAAGCATTTTTGGGATTATCTACAACTTCTTTTGGGATGTTTTCCAAGGGCTGTGGGAACATACAAGACTTAGTTCAGGACGCTGGGGGATGGATTAAAAGTGGGGAAAGAAAGGAATTTAGGTGGATTGGAAAGGAGCAAATGTGGGGAAAAAATAGAGTAGAAAAAGGGCAGGTCAGTGTGCTTGCCTGAGCCCTGCCTGCACTTGATCACTCCAATCTGTTCTATATTCTCATTAAAACCTATTTCTATCTCGTTTAAACCAGGGTGTTCTTTCTGGTCTGAGTGGGTGCGTGTGAGCACAGCCAACGTGATGCTGGACTGGTTGGCGAGCAGCAGAAGAGGGCTGAGTGGCGCAGCTGCAGCAGGGCTGCGAGCTGGGGGCTTGCATGTCCAGCTACCAGCAAGGCTCTCTGAGAGAGACAGTCAGGTAAGGACAGAGAGGAGATGTAATTTGCCCCAAATTGTCAAACTCCTGGCCAGGTGTTACATGTGCAAGGACAAGTGGCTACAGCCCTACGAAGTGAAGCAAGTGGTTGCAATGTTAAGCAGCAGAGAGCCTGGGTCAGCCACTTATTTTTCCCCCTCTTCCTCTAAACTTGTATACAAGAATTGTTTTTGAATATTTATGTTTGGAGTAATTATTTGGAAGAAGTCACAGCTGCATCTGCTCCTGCTGAAGTGACAGTTTGTACTGCTGTCTCCTAGAGACCCTAAATTCCCACTCTGAAAGAAAGACCTTGTTTTATAAAGCTTTGGCTTGATTTCCATGCTGATTCAAAACGGGTGTAATTTCAAAGAGCAGTGGGACTTATTACTGGTTTAAGGACCAATGTAAGAATACAGATGAACAGAACCAGTGGCTGTTGCAGTGACAGCTGCTTTGGGAGGACCCATAAGTGGCTGCTACGAAGAAATCAGCTCTGCATGGGTAATGCCTCAGTCTTCATGTCATGTTTGAAAAGAACAGAAAAGCCACATTTGTGTGAGGTACTGTTGAGGGTCACCACTTCCCATTCACCTGCCAGAGCTGGAAGCATCAGCAAGATGCATTTCAGAGGTGCACAACAACAGGGAGCCACAATTGTGTTCCTCAGGTAAAAAGACACCATGTTTTTTTGTGAGCACGTGAGAAAAACCTAAAGATGTTGTCTGAAAGACACTGCATAACTTGTTGGGGTTTTTTTCCCCCAGCATATAAACCACTGCAGGCAATTCCTAAGGACAGGAAATCACATGCATGTGTTTTATTTGAGAATTAGGTAATTATGCAATTAGAAACTATATGCACTGTACGCAAGGGGGGTGGCAGGAATTGAGGCGGCATGCACAGAAAGTTTTCACAGATTCTGATTTTTAGTGCTATATGACTCTTAAATCAACATGCAATTTGTAATTGGCTGGACAGCAATAACAACACATTTACATTTCAGAAACAAAACAAGTCCCCAAGCTCAAGTCCCCTGGACTCTTGGAGTCTTCTAGAGCATTTTAAATCTTCTTTTATGTGGAAAACACCCTTTCCTGTTGGACAGAAATATATCAATGTTTCATCTCAATGTTTCTTTCTAGAAGAAAGCTATTTTAACAATGCCACTTTGGAGCTATCAACGTGATGCCATCAAAGCCCTAAATAAAACACATTTCTATTGCTGTTGATTATTTGGGAAATGCAGTTCATCCAGAAAAGCCAGCATGCACAGGGCATCCACCAATATCCATTCTCCAACAGCAAAAGCAAAAAGTTACTCCACAATTAGGTGTTTACATTAGAAAAGCATCGACAGAGATTTTATCCAAGTATTACTGTATCATAGTCTAACAAAATTTTCGAGTTCAGACATCATGGTAGCTCAATATATTTGTCCTGGAGACACACAGAAAGCAATCAGTAAGTTTTCTTGAAATGTCTTTATTGCTTTTAATCGTTCTTTGGTAACAGCAAACTCAATGATTATTTTTTGGTTCTTTTCTCTTTCTTTTTTGTTATTAACATAAAATGTTCCGTAAATTCCTTTTAAAACCCCAATTTATCATATGCCTACCACAAGAGCTTTCTTTTTATTGACTACACTATGAATTACACATCTATTTAACATTTCAGAAGGAGGGGGACCCTACTCTTGAGCAGTAATACTCAACGTCAGTATAAATAAAGGATGTCCATGCCAGCACAAATCAAAGGCAAGCATGCTAAAATCTAGGCTGGTAGACTTTTCACATCCAGGAAAACCTCCCTGACCTTTTTTTTTTACAAAACAGGGTTTCCTGATATGCCTGGAGTCAATAGGCTGTGACACAGGCTGGCACTGCAGAATAGCAACAGCATACATTAAATCTGTGTTGGGAGCTGGTTACCAGAAATACTGCATAGTAATTATGGTGAAGATTCTCTGTGAAATAGATTCTGGTTTTTCAAATGAGATTCTGAAAAAAAACACCTCCTAACATTTCAGCAGAAATGCTTTAAAACTTGTCCAAATTGTAGATGTCTCATCTTTTCCCATAAAAGCTTACAGAGCTTGTAATTTACTGAGTTACTGCTTGTTCTAATGACTATTTGAGGGAATGGCTTGGCATGACTAAGAGATGAGTTTGTGTATTAATTCAGTTCAAAGGTTCACACAATTTATACAAAGTAATGAAAAGCTTAACTTGAGCTCTCAACAGCTCCACTTTCCCCCACCTCAAGTTCACAACACTGACATCATCGAGTCTTTAAGAAGCTGCTGAAGAGTGGGGGGAAAAAAAAGAGTAAAAACCAAGTTCCCAGCTCGCATCAAGGCTTCACTAATTAGAACCACGTGTCCCACATACGGAGGGGTAGTGTACGATGGCAAAGGGGCTGCTGCACTCTCGTTATGAGAGCTCTCCTCTCGAGCAACACTGCAGAGCCTCCTCTCAAATGTGGCCTTGGACAGGGCAGGAGACCATGATGGGGCCAGGCAGGGCACTGAGCAAACAGCAGGAAGCCAACTGGATGGCAAGGTCTGGCCATCTGTGATATCTGATGACCAGTCCTCAGTTTGGAGGAGGAGGGGTCAAAGAACAAAAATGAAAACAGAGCACATAACAGCAACACATTTTTTGTACAAGCAGCCCTCATCCTTGCTCCAGACTGAATGAGTAAGGACTGCACAATGTGCTCATGAAGTAGTTTTTTCTCAACTGTAAAGACTTAGCTAGTCATGCCGTGATCATGCTGTCATTGCTTTAGTTGCCTAAAAAAAATTCCAGACATTTCTAATACTGCTTTTTCAATTAAGAAATCTACATTTGTTCAGAAAGTAGAAACCTAATGAGGCCTTGCTTGCTGAGTTAAAAAAGCATGAGGTACTAAGAGAAGTCTGTATTAGGGGAAGAAAAATAGCCTTTTTTTAAACCCTCCTCTCATCTCAAAACAAAAGGCTCAGAAACTGAAAACTGATTAAATAAAAAGCAAACACAATACAAAATGAGTCTCTCTTTCTCCTGAAGGAAGCAGATTCACTGATCCATTAAACATGAAGTAACCCAGACACCATGTCTCAGGGTAGCCTTTTTCCAAATTACAGGAATTTTTTCAAATTACAGCAAACCCCACAGTATTTGTACTTCCAAACAAATTATAGCATCTCATCTATAAAATTGTTTTCATGTACAGGTACTTTCAAAAACTGCTTAAGAAGGATCCTAAACATTATTTGAGACAAAGGATCTCAGGTCTAATTTTAAGTAATTAACACAGAATCACAAAATCATTTAGGTTAGCTGATCATCACCTTGTAGACCAAAGCACTGAGTGCTGTATCCAGTTGTTTCTTGAACACCTTCAGGGATACTGTCATGGTTAGACGCTGGACACAATGCCAGTGCCCCATGAAAGTGTATTTTTTACTAATAATGGTTGTGAGATGTGATCAGGAACAGAGCAGAGCAGGCTCAAACTTAGAAATAGGAAAAAAAACCTTTATTAATCTACATTAAAGGAAAGAAACACATAGGAAGCAGAAATGAAAACTCTCTGAAACATTCCTCCTCCTCCCAACTTCCACCCTTCCCTTCAATCAGACAAAACCTTGGATTTCCTGATCGGTTAACAATACTCAAATAATCAATTCTCAGTCCATTTAAGAAGAGAGGAGTCTCTCTTGCAAACCATAGTGTCCTTCCATGTCTGGTGCTCTCACCACCATCTATGGACCAAGACTGCCCTCAGGATTCAACGATGCTTTGCCAAGTACCAGAAGCTCCTTTTTTGGGACAAACAGTCCCCCCCATTTTATAACCCCTGGGGCCGAGGGTTTCTTCTGCTCTGAAGAGAGGGGGCACAACCACACCCTCTTCCTGGTCTTCTGCTC
>WEIT01013855.1:0-14720 GCA_013389985.1 Dryoscopus gambensis | reverse complement strand
GGGTGAGGTAGAGAACCATCTCCTCGTCTCTCCACCCTTCCATCCTGCAAAAGCTGGCTCAGTCCCGTTTCCTTCCACCTCTCTCCCTCTCTCTCTCTGGGCTCCGGCCTACCTCTCATCCTCAGGCCGAGTGACTTCAGGCGGCATGGCTGCCCCTCCCCCACCCAGGCCCAGGCCCAGGCCTTCAGGCCTCGGGCTGGGTGAGGGAGGAGATGTGCTCCCTTCAACAGCCGGAACACAAAAGGTGGTCCCTCTGTGAATCTCTCCTTTATCTCCTCATGTTCTCAGAGGTGACAAGTTTCCTCAGTGGCCACACCAGATGTCAATATTCACTTCTAACCCATGATTGGTTTGACTACACCTTCCTTAAAAACTTCCTTCCTGTCAAACCAGGACACCACTTCCCTGAGCAGCCCATTCCAATGTTTAATAATCTTTTCTGCTGCTAAGACACAGAAGAGGTAAGGAACTCTAAACGTGAATGCAGACGTTTTTAAATGTCAGATTTATTTCCTTTTTGATACAGAAGAGCTGTTCTGCTCTGCAAATTAACAGACAAAATAAGCCTTATTTTGATTTTCGCATTGTATGAGCTTAAAAAAAGATGGATTTCTGATGACAATCCCTACAAATTGAAACTCAAGTAAGATTTTGTCTTCTCATATACTACCATTTTACAACTAACTCTGAAAACCTTGAGGTTTTACTACTCCTGCTACCCTTAGCTCTTTCTGCTATAGTACAGAAACTATTCTGCATACATATAAACCTGTATTTATGTACAGACACAGAATCACAGAAATAAAAGCACCGGGCAAATGTAAAAGTTGCCATTTGAGTTTATACTCCCCAATAGGAACTCCAGTCAAGCAATGTTCTGCACACAAATGTAGGGATTTTTCCATGGCCTTCAGGTCAGGTTCAGAATGAGTATTTTAAGCATGGCAGGAGAAAAGGGAAAACTGCCAAGTCTATTGCAAGATCAAATCTAGAGCTCCTTAAAAATCCACCTATTTTAATTAATTATTTTTATGCTAGCAACAAAAAAATATACATATCAAAGTTTTAAAGTAGCAAATTTATTTTTTTTTATACCAGGACTTTCCTTTACTAGTTTAGTTTTAGAACAGATGATCCTCCCTAAGAGAGTATTTACAGACAAGGAAAAATAGTTAAACATCAGGATATTTATTTTGCATACAAATATTTACAGAAAAATACTTACAAAAATTAAGTATTCAAATTTTAATTGACTTCACTTCAAAAAAGCTTAATGGTTTCATCTTATAAAAACATGTTGCCTTTACTGTGCTCAAATTTACTATTCAGATCTCTGGATTTTCTTATAAGAGCTTTCTTTTGTGCTTCATCAAAGCGATTGACTTTGAGATCCTGCTCTCGGTCAAATGGCCTTCTTTCCTGAGGTTTGGTCTTTTCTTCGGACGCTTTGCTCTTCAGCTTTTTCTGATGGATGTCCATGAGAGACTCTGACCTCTTTGACTCCTGGAAAACATGAGAAGGAAGAGGAAGTAAAGTATTAAAGAGTATAAACAACAACACAGAAAATCCAAATGGAAAGACTGACATTAGGAAGGCTAAAAATTCCAGAAAAAGAAGACAGCTTACTAACTGGATATAGAATGATAAATTTAGCATACATGGAGTAGAAAGCGTGAGCAACCTTGTCCAGGCTAAATTACTAATAATTCACTGATATAGACAGCCATAATGTTGTAGATAGCCACAATGTCATTGAATCCCCACAGACAATGCAGATAAATCATAAAAAGAAGGCAAAAGAAATAAAAAAGTTGCTCTGCCACTACTGTCAGAATGAAGACACCAAGTCAAAAGAAATATCTCAAAGTACAGGCCTAGTTTCTTACAAACATCCCCAAAGCACCTGAATTTGGTCACTGCTAGGGGCAGGAACAAGCTAGATACCCTTTCAATCTTTCATGCACTATGGTGGGTTTTTTAACGTGTGCTCCTAATTTTGAGTCATCTGTTGAAGGCCCACAGGACAAAGTCACAGGTTTGAGCCGGAGCATGAGTTTTGCCAGCTCAAGGACTTTAGCTGCATTTCTTAAAGAGCATGATCCAGCCCAAACACAACATAAAACTTCTGCTTATTTCACACAGGAGCAGGATTAGCTCTCCATGTGGGCCCTCATTTACTCAGATACGGTGCACTTGTGTATCTAAACCAATTCTCTCATCAAAAAGTGCAGAAGTTGAGCAGCTCTGTTTTCTCATGATTTTCCTTCACTTCCTGTGCAAACACTTACTACATCACACATGCAAATAATAGTTTATGCATGAGTTAAGAAAAGATTCTCATGGATAACAGAAAGTAGACAATACTTATTCATGATGTAACTGTCAGTGGTGACAAAATTGCACCAGAGAATGCATGTAGCATCAGCATTGAAAGAAGAAACTACATTGAGTATGAAATCTTCTATTCTAGTAAAGTATCCTTGGTAAATGTCAGTGGAGAAAGAAGTAGGAAAGAATAGAGGAAAAAACTTTAAAAGAAAAATACCCACAACAACCACCTGAAAATCAGAAAAGAGCTGATTTAACAAAAAGAAAAAACAAACAACAAAACAACCCAAGAAACATTGTTCTTAAACTTTGAGACAACTCCATGAATCTTAGAAACAGCAAAGGCCTGCATATGTTTTATTCTGGCAATGGAATGGTAGAGAGCAAAACCCATAGTTTTACATGAAAATTATTCTACTGTATTCATAGTGACAGTAGAAACAGAAACTAAAGAAGAACCTTAGGACAGAATGCTAACAGCTTTGGATTTGCAAGTCTCCAAGTCAGGAGTGACATATGATTTAATGAACTACAAATAAATTATCAGAAGTGCCAGATAAACATAATCCATGTAAAATAAGCCAAAGCTGTGATTCTCAAGTTAATTGTCCTCTCAAGAGACAAGACTGCCTACCGTAAGAGTTCAGGCCATACATCAGGGAAGAACTGGAACTAACAGCTGTAAGCAGGTAGTGGTCTGCTCTGGGGGACAGGGCTGACAGACAGAAAAGTGAGAGGGACTTTGACATGGAATTCAGATTTCTAGTAATCAGCATCTGTCTGTGAACATTATCTGCCCCTGTAGAGATTGCGAAAAACTACGTGTCATGAAGTTGCTGTAATGAGTAGTTAATGTAATTAATGACATAGGGTAATTAATGCAGTGACCTGCTAAGCCCATCAAGCCTGTTTTAGGTTAATGCATATATTGGACTAGAAATTAAACCTGTACTATTGTTTTATTCTTCTCGGGATGTCAGTACCTGGGTGAAGCAGGCTAACATTTGAATTAAGCAACCATGACCTGACATGAGGATGATTTAAAGAAAGCACCATCTAAAACTGAGACGATATACACAAACCCAAATTTTGTCACGTTGGAGAGGACCCAATCCTGCTCTTGTTGACATTAATGCCAAGTGTTCTAATGTCTCAAAACAGCCGTAGGTTTGGGCATTAAAAGGGAAAACTGTAGTGGCATCACCATGGAAACCAGCAGCACTAGAAATGAGAACCAGAAGAAGAGAGTGAAGAACTAAAGGAAATAGAGGAAGTATTTTGTGATTACACTTACATTGTATGAAGTCACCTGCTCAATAAGCCTCTTGTCTCTCCCAGATAATACCATTTCTTCATTATCCTTATTGCTTGACTTTTTTGCCTCTTCTCTTTCCTGATGAGTAGAAGAAAATCCCATGCTATAGTAATCAGAATGTCTGAAGCAAAAAGCAAGCAAATCTATATCTACTTTAATTAAATCTGGAGGGTAAATGCCACTATAGAGGCCATCAGATATTTTCTGCTCAGCTTGATAGAGTAGGAAACTGGACATGCTAATTGGAAAGTCAATGAGCTGATACAGAGTATCTGACTACTGAAAAAAGGGAGCAGAAATAAATACATATCTATGATATTTAATATTGTTATTTCATTGCCTTTATCTTTAAGCCTGAATTAGTAAATTTTGATAACAAAGAAAAACCTGGGGAAAAAAGATTTCACTGAACAGCCCATGGTATCTTTGTTTCACAGATCATCAGTAACACCTACTGCCTGCAGGTGTATATGAATGGATAAATAAATGCTCACCTTGGCTTTTCTCTCTCTGTCTGCTGGAGTATCAGTCCAAATAGATCTATCACCTGATTTGTCATCAGCTCGTCTCTTGAATGTTCTTGGGCCAAATCCAAAGCTTTTCAACTCAGGTGGAAGCTCTGTCATCCATGATTCCCTGGTAACTTGTTTGGGTTCATCCTTTGCAAAAGAAGTAGGGGTGGAAGGAAGAGTGAAAAAAGCATAATCAGAAATTACTGTCTGAATCTCTTTGCTTCCAGCAGGAATCATATATTTTTTTTCTTTGTGTTAGCACCTGCAAACACGTAGCATCCCAAGAAGAACTGCAACCGGGTTCAGACAGAAACAGGTGAAAGACAAATACACTCCAGCAACAAAATATTAGAAATTAAGAAATCCAACTTACACTGTCTGCTGAAGTAAGTTTTTCTTTCATTCTCTGAGCTCTGCGTTCAAATTCTTTAGCCACATCAGACTCCACTGGTCCTTTTGCAGGCATTGGCCCTATAAGATTGTCTTCTTCCTCACTACTATCTGTCAGCTTCCAAAAATAAAACATTTTTTTCAACCATAGTGTTAAGAGCATCAAGAAACACTTCATCTTTATAGAATTAGAATGACTTTGTCTTGAAGAGCATATAAACCTAATGCAATGCATCCCCCAGACAACAAAAACATGGATTAGAACTCCAAATTAGACCTGCTCTAGCACTTGAACACGCATCCTTTGTCTCCATTTTGCCAAAAGCAGCATCTCTTGTCTGAGGCAAGACTGCCAGTAAAGGCAGGGGCAGCACACAAAGCCCTGCTACTTTTACACTGCTCTGCACGCAGCCACGCATTCTCTGTGGCCGTGGGCAAATTTGGAACACACAAGCATACAACGTCCATACTTTGGACTTTGCCATCACTAGCAATGTTTGGATGCATCTCCCTAATACGGATCACATTTTCACACTGCAAGAACTGTCTTGAGCTCAGATTCTGAAAGGATGCCAGAAAGATTGAAGTGCAAGGTAGGATACCAGTGGCATGCATGGTACTACACCCCTGGGTGTACAGTATCTCCCACTCTAATCCATTGGCTCTGTCATTCGCTTCTTCAATCCCTCATGGATCCCTTCGGAAAGGATTTCTTCACTGAAAGGGTTGTCAAGCATCGGAACAGGCTGCCAGGGAGGTGGTGGAGTCACCATTCCTGGAAGTGTTCAAGAAACGACTGGACGTGGCCCTTAGTGCCATGGTCTAGTTGACAGGGTGGTGATGGGTCAAGGGTTGGATTCCATGATCCTGGGGGTCTTTTCGAACTTAATGATTCCAAAATTCTGACATCACATTCTAAGCAATTATTTGGAGAAGGGCTAAAAAAAAATGTTTATAAGGGACTACATGTCAATAAGAATCTTTGTAGTTGCCAGGGGTTGTACAAAAAGCTCACTGGTGCCTCCCTCCAAGTTCAAACAGTACAGATGTGGATGGAGGCAAAACTCAACAGAAAATGGTGATGCCACAGTGCCCTGGGAGCAGAGCTAAGGTGCCCAATATCTACAAAAGTGCAAAGATTTCGCTGCAGTCTGACTGTGCGTGATAAAGCACTGGGAGTAGGATGACAAGGCTGTGTAGCCAGGAAGCACAAAGCATTACTTGAGAATACACAAGGTGGTGAGTCATTAGATTCACTAAGGCAAAGTGAAGAGTCAGCATGGAATAAGCTGCCTCTAAAGATGTACCTGAATACACAATAATTACATAAATTTTTTAAAAAGCCAACAAGAAATTATTCATATTCAAAAATGAGAAAAAGAGTATTATTAGGAAGAGGTAAAAAATATATAATTATTAGGAAGAGAAAAAAGGTAAGGTCTGTAATACCTGTAAAAAAGCTGATGCTAGAAGATGTATTTATGAGAAAAGAGACTTTTTTTGTTTGCAAAATATAAAGGCAGACCAGTTTTGACATCTCTACCTCAAGAGATTTGTCACCATGATAAATTGCTTAATCGTTATTTGGAGTTGTAAGATGATGAGTATCTCAGAAATGTCAGATAATCTTTCTTCACAATGAATTACACCACCAGTCACTGTAGGAGGCTGAAGAATGATATGCTTTACAACCACTAACCAAAAAAGTGAAATTTCAAAGCAGCCTTTGCATCCTTCCCTCCTGGTATATCTAGCATCTCCCATAGTGTCTGGGAGTTAAATGCAAAAATTAAGTATTTTAAAAATAAACAGGATAACTATTAATTCTCCCAAGGAATTAATGTTCAGTTTATCACAGCATGAGAGAGATTCAATTGCCTAGGCACTGGTATCCAGCACCATTTTTGATGTCTTTGGGTCTCCTGCCTGGCTTAGGAAGTGCAGCTCAAGAAGGGCACAACCTTCTCTAAAGGTGTTCCTTCTGACCCGCCAGCCCCTCCCACAGGCAATTTGGATCCCTCAGAATGGTGCTGGAAGCCCAAGTTTAGGGAGTTCAATCTTCCCCCTAGCTGTATTTTATCACACATCTTGTTCCTGAATGTTCTTTAGTAGCACATGCATTATTTTGCAGCCAGGGATTAGAGACTACAGAACTCCTACCTAGTTTTTACCTAACATGACCAGAAGAATCAAAAAACATGAACCAGAAAGGTGTGTCAGTGTCACTGTCTGCACCACCTCCCTCCCAGTTACACGTATTATCCTGCAATTGCTAAAATGAATTTAGTGACACTGTAATGCCACTCTTGATTGTATTCTTTTGGATGAACTTACTTAAAGGTTGTAGCCACTAATAAATTAAGGAGGTGAAGATGTGTTTTATGCTTGCAGTTTAGGATGCCAATATTGCCTGTGTTCATCTAACAGCAAAAAAGCACAACAAACCAGACCAGTCTTTTTGGTTTCTTTTTTTTTTTTAAGGCTTATTTATGCTCCAGTATTTGACTCCAGCAAAAATATGCCAGACACTTCCTGGTCCAAAATTAAACTGTCATCCTGAGAAGTATGTCTAGTGGTCTCTTTCTGACTGCAACTTGTTTAACCATTTCAGATAGCTTGTACTAAAACACAGGGCGTCCATTTTCACAAACCTGGGGATGGGATTCTGATGAAACAGATGGTCCTATGAAACATCTGCTACTCCTGGTGTCCTCTGAAGGCTTCCTAAAGCCAGGTGGTAATGCAGGACCTATAATGGGCCTTGACAGCAGGGGGAGAAAAAAGAAAAAAAAAAAAAAAAAAAAAATCTTGATTTTTCAGTTGAGGGGGAAAAAAATGTAACAGATCAATATAAAAATAAAAATAAAACACTGATGAGAAGCATGACTTTCCTTCCTACCCATTCCAAGCGTGCCCCTGCACTTATACACTGTAGAAATAACTGGGTAAAAGTGTCTCCATTTTCCAGGAGGACCTGTGCAGACAGTTGTGATGCGAAAAACCCAGGAAAGTTGCAGGACGTAGTCAAGGAAATCCACTTTTTTCTTCCCTAGCTTCCTTCATCAGATTCAAGAGCAATGAAAGGTGATAAGACAATTATACACTCCTCCTTCTCAAACAAACAAACCCAATTTTGCTCTTCTTGTCTTGCACCTCAGTTTCACTGTCCTTCAATAAGCAGAAACAGTGAACTGCTCTGATTTTATCTTACCTTGGAGTGGGAAAGAGAGAAGGAAAGTTTTGTGATTCCAGGTAACTTCACTGATTTGTTTCTAGGCAGCAGCAGCTTTGCAAGCAATGTAACCCAGTTGTCTCCACAAACACAGGAAGGTGAGAACCTCTTTTCAGCGGTGGAAAGAATACTACAAACTGTTGGTCAAAGACACCGCGCTTGCTGTATCAAACATCCTTTGAATGCGGGTTACTCTTAATAATCCACCATAATATTCTTTAAAGCTAATAAAAGCTAATTAAAAACCCAAACAACTGTCACCTGAAGACATCCAAGTGACAGTATCCTCACAATTTAACAACAGACTTTGTTTATTATGATCTTCAGTTGTGAGCTTTAGGTTATCAAATGTAACAATATGAACTGAATTTGCTAATTATGGCCTTTCCTCAATCTCACGTAATCTAATCGAGTACAGTTCTGCTGTAGTGATATTATTGTCAGGGTTTAAAGAGGGGAAATAAAAGACACAAATTCTTGCTGAAGAACCAACCACAGATATACAGACATGAGCAATAAATATGAGCTCAGGCCAGGGTAAGGGCACTGGTGAGATTTGAAACCCAGGCAAGAAGTCTGGGTTAATTGTGAAGTTCCACCCCCACCTAGCTGCTGCAGTTTTATCTTCCTTCCTTCCTTCCTGACTACTTTCTTGTTAAGATTTTCTTGTTAATGTAACTTAAAGAGATTGAGCTTAAATTTACACAGCTACAGCCAAAAAAAATCTTTTATTTCAGTATACAAGTACCTTTATTCTGCATGGAGAGACAGATAAACCAAACTATAAAAAAAGCTCTCTACTAAAATATATACGAACATCTCTGTTGCGGGCTATATCTGTGCAACCTGTGAAAAAGAACCAGTCTCAAATGCTCTGTCTTGGTTCTGTCACAGCTCAAAGGCTCTTTTAGGGAATAGAAAAATAGTTCTCATATTCATCCTTCCCATGCTTTCCACTTCTTATGCTTTTTTTTTTCCCCACCTGAACAACCCCGTCTCTTCAGCCCTTCCTCAGCAGTACACAGGTGACATGATCCTTGACAGTTTCCTGGATGTCCAAAGGGTCTCAGAACAGGTGAACTGAATCTAAATACTAGTAATATATTAACTCTGATAATATATAACTACTAATAAATGACTGGTAAACACATTTTACTGCTGTAGGCAACTTCAGAACCTATACATGTTCAAAAATACCCCCCAAACTCATGGACTAAGCTTTAATTTAAGGAATATTGCATTTCATATATGGCAAAGAATGTTCTCCTGTTGTTGAACTTGGAAGTCCTTGTTAATACACATTTCAAGATGGGTATTTCAGCATTCTTCTGATGTATAACATAAAATACTTTAAGGTCACCTTCCCTCTTTACCTTGATGTGTGAACACTTTAGAAATATTTATGAGTGCTGCACTTCTGCCTAACATCGTTGAAGGAAATCTTTTCACATATATATTTAATACTGGAGTGATTCAAACCATTTTCAACAAGCTGCAGATTGCCACATGAGCTGCCCCTTATCATGAACATGTTGCTTTGACAAGTCTGGAAAAGATGTAAGAGAATAAAAGCTTTTCTAAAAGAACGAGCATGTCACACGGAACTAATAAACAGCCTGTCCATACACTGAAACAAACGACCTGCATTTGTTTCAATTATTCATGGCTCAGTTGGCAGCTGGCAATCTGCTCAAGGCTAAGGGCAATGCAGCAGGGAGACAGCAGCATCGTGTCTGTGCCCTGCACAGCTTACACGCCTCCCAGACTCCCAGGTGTGTGGGGGTGGAAGACAGACAAGGCTCTTCCCACACATCACACCGTTCCCACCTATTCACGGAATCAGGCTGGGTGCAAAACAGCTCTCCTCAATCTGCTTTCTCAGTGCGTGCTAGGAGCAATTGTATGGTGAGGTAGGAAAAAAACAGAGCAAGTGCCAAGTGCCTTCTACTGCTTTAATCTATCACAGACACAGGCAGACTCCTGCCTCAATGCCACAGAATATTCTGAGTTGGAAGGGACCCACAAGGATGATCAAGTCCAACTCTTGAGTGAATGGCCCCTTCCTCTTCCATTTTACCATGAGTATTCATGTCAAAAATCAAGAAAGCAAGAAGGCTACTTCTGCTGATATTAGAAGTTACAAGCATTTTTTTTTTATTAGAGAACACATTATTTTTAATGACCTGCTAAATTTTATAATTAAAGTAATACTTTGTGGATATGGAACACAAGAAAAAGGAAAAAGCATTAGTTGTTTGTGGGACATTAAAGCACTAATGATCCCACTGAGCATGATACCTGTAACTACAAAAGAGTTTTTGATTAGAGCAAAGTGTAACCAGACATACATGAGGAGGATACTTCCAAACTACCTTAGTTACATAAAATGTTCTTTTCTTAGCTGCTGCCAAGCATCATAAAAATTTATGCAAACTAAAAACCAAAAATTTAACTTTGAAATTTCTTTTGAGATGGTATATTACACACACTGCTCAACAGTAAATTGAGTCACCTTCCTGGAACTGAAAACTCATACCTGACATGCAAGTATTGCTTTAATTTATCTACCAACTCCCTATTGCTTTGAGGAAGATAAAAGTGATCAAGGGACTTTTGTACTTCGCATCAGAAAGTGTCCCCTTGGAAGCACCAATTCCACTACGGGCTATAATTTCAAATTATAGAAGGAAGTGCACAGATTGATGTAAAGATTAAAAGGCTGTGAGGCACAGTTGAGTTCTGTACAGAAAATCCATATAATATTTTTTGAGGGAAGTATTTTATAATTGTAAGCAATCAAATGGAAAGCTTCCTGCTAGAGACCATACATAATGCTTATTTGTGTAGACCTGATAGCCTCTTTTCTAGAAACCTACAGTGTTCAGGGTAGTTTTGTATCTGGAGACATGTAAACAATAATCGTTGATGCATTAGCAAATGACATGGTGTTGCACCACACGAAAGGTAACTGCCCCAGTCCCTCACAGACCAGAATGAACTACAGAACTATGGGTCCTTGTACCTGTAATTTGTTTTTTCTCCACTGATCTGAGACCTATCAAAAGAAATGGAGGAAATTTGACATCTAAAATACATCTCAGAAAATTCACATTAGTTCTTTCACTCTCCTTCCAACTTGGTCTAGGAAGGCTGTGTGTCCTGCTTCAAGGGAATGCTGTTCTTGTCCTCAGAACATGGAAGAAGCATTAGCTCTAATCATCTGAAGCTTAAGTGCACAACTGAAGTGTTCTGTAATAGTGACACAAAATATTTAATCTCAAATAATTGTGTTTTAAGGAAAAGAATCTGAATATAATTCCATTTTAATTACCTCTCTGGAGAATCATCCTGTTTTTTAAATCCAGGAGGAAGAGCTGGCCCAAAAAAGCCATCATCATCATCGTCTTCAAGAATTCTTTTTGGCTTTCTGCAAATATAGATTTCACTTAATAATTACCTTGACATGCATAGCAATTATCTACATTTTAAAAAGGAAAAAAAACACATAAAATTAATTCATAGGGTCTTCTGTACTAATTATCCTGCTGTTACCAAGGAAACAGTGCAAAAGGATCCAAAATGATTTGAAGCAATTAAAAAATTGGGAGTCTAAGCTTCACTTCAAAAATGCTCTGACATTTAAAAAAAGAAAAAAATTAAAAAACAACATTAAGAATGCTTTTGCTGTAGAAAGAAGTTTAGTATAATGTTGAAATACCATTTTCTAGTCACAAAGTAATTTAAAATTCAGCACACTTCTTTCTCCATTTTTATACACTGTCTGCATTTTGAGTAGTATTTTTCCTGTTCAATTCTATTAGCTGAAAAACTATTGACTAAGAAAACAAGAAAAAAAATGAATAATAATTACTCTAGGACTCATTAAGATGGTATACTGGCCTTCAAGTCTCTTACACAAGGCTTAGAGCAAACACACACACATTCTTAGCACAGCAATTGTGAGTAATAACCCAACAAATGAGAGCATCTGCAGACTCCTGTTACTTGCTAAACAGTTCAGGTTTTTTCATTAGAGTTGACTTAATTGAATGCATAAATTCATGTCCATAAACAGTTCTTCTGGCCTCTCGAAGTGAGCCTGTGTACAAAAACCAGGGCAAAACTCAAATACCAAATACTTATGTACATGGTAAGTGGTGCCTGTCCTTAGCATAAACATGCAAAATTGCAGAACTAAAATAAAACATATAAATGCAGACATCTGATTGCCCCAAACGACTTAATTGTACTGTAGGGTGTCAAACAGGTCAGCTGAACATTCTTGGCCATGAAGAACATGCAGAACACATAATCAAAAGTTTTACACAGGTACAGAATTTACCTTTTTTTACACAACATTGTCCCTTTCTCATAAGCTGGACACATTACATTTGCAAGGTAAATATACAAATAACCCAAGAATATACTCACTTGGGTGCTGGATCTCCTTCTGTCTCCTCTTCAGAATCTATGTTTGTGTCTCTGGGTAGAGGAAGAGATTCTGAGTCGTCATCACTGTCAGGAGTTTCTGAGCTACAGCTGCTTTTGTAGCCCGGAGGCAGTGCTGGTCCTGCAACTGAACATCTAGGGTTATTTGGGATCATAAAATCCCAGAATGATTGCATTTGGTTTGGATTGGAAGGGATCTTAAAGATAATCTAGTTCCAATCTCCCTGCCATGGGCAGGGAACCTTCTACTAGACCAGGTTTAATAAGGATATTTACTAAATGTTTCAAATGAGTATGATCTATCACAGCATTTCCAAAACACTTATTTACTTGGAATTAAGTTTATTCCATCACTGTTCTCTCTAGCATTTAGAGAAGGTATCTAAACAAACTTCTAGAAGTTACTTCTTTTAGCACTGTATTTCCATCAACAATCTGCCCTGTCCAGTTCCCTGAGCTTAGGACATTACTAACCCATTACTACATGAGCATCTTCTGGAACAGGACTAGAAAACCCTGTTTTATGTAACAACTACTGAACAATGCATGTGGCATAAACCAGTATATTTAAAAGAAACTACCACCTTAATAAAGCATTTGGAGCTTACTAGTGAAGAAACACATCATCTGTACATACACAGTGTGGGAGACCATAAATTCTTAAATGGGAACATTTGTGACCATAAAGTATTACATTAATTGCCAGCCTGCTTTAGGAATGGTTTAACGATTATTAAGGTTATTTCCAGTTCAGCTAGATGTGAACAGCATGGACAGATTTAAGTACTCTGCTGAAAAAGGGATGATTTAGGCATTCAGAGAATGAATTCAGAGAATTGTTGCTGTCAGAAGGCCAGGGCAGTGGATGGAGCTCTCATGCTCCAGTCAAACCTTCACCCTCTGGGGCAGTCTCTCAGTGAAATTAAAATTCAGACACTAACACTGCTAACGGGCCTGAGCTGTTTCTGGCACTGTGCCCACCAGCAGACACTGAACTTGATAGGTTTATTTGGACATAGTAGCATGTGCAGCGGGTCCAGAAGCAGCTTAGCCATTGATCCTAACAGCAAATGCCAAACAAGACCCTTAATTCAGATACCCTCACAGGCTCGATCAACAAGGAGTCAGCTGGAACAAGCAAAAACCAGCAGTGGTCCCAAGATAAGGCCTTCCCAATCCAGGGCAACGCACACAAGGCCAGCACACATTTACACAAACACAGTACAGACAAGCAGCCCATGTTCCCATGTAATGGAGATTTGATTCTACCGATGATTTAGCATCCTGAGACACAGACACCATTCCTCCTCTTAAAATCTCAAGCACCGAGTACAAGACTTGCAGGACAGAGAGGTGTTTTGGTGAGGAAAAGACATTGTTACCTTTATGAATAGCCAAGGGTCAGATGAAAAGATAAATGGTACCAGGAAATTACATCTCCAGTGAAAGAACTACAACTTTTTGACAGTACAAAATTCAACCTGATGCAGATTATGGTTCCATTGTTGGCTGACAAAGGCTGGGCAGAAATCGAGTCCTTCGAGTGAGCCTCACAAAGCTTTTAATCATCTTTAGCACAAGACACAAACAAGGACAGTTCCAAAGCAGCCAGGCAGATCTGCCACTTCTTTATTTCCTGTTTTAATGGAAAAGACTTTAACTTGGACATACAAATCCATTTCAGCACTAAGAAGGGAAAAAATCAACCCAATAAACCACTTCTCTCTCCCCCAAAAACCCCAAACATAACACTTTAGCCTATAAAGGTAAAATAAGTTCAAGATGAAAGGAAACAAACAGATGTATGGTAAATAGGAATAAAAACTGCTGTCAAGAAGTCTCCTCTTTTGGTACGAAAAGTACTACTTGGAAAAAAGCACTTAAAACCCAGACAAAACCTGCACAACTGCTTTCTCCAGCCACCTGGTGTCCTGACATTATGCAAGCAGACTCCATTTGCTCTAAAAGAAATTACTTGGAGTGAAAGGGACAAACTCAGATACAGTTTGGTGAGTCTGATACTAGAGAGGAAGAGAGAAATTAGGAGCAGCTTTGTGAGCTGCACAAAACTAGTAAAACCAAAACTATTTAAAGGAGACTGGTCCCACTGGTGTGTTGTCCAATGTAAGAGCTAACATACATACTTTCATCCCAATTCCTCTCTGTTATGTTGGCAAAACTGTTCGCATGAGCTATGCAATTAACTGGATCAGGGAACTTAAGAGGCGTAAAAATAACACTGCAAACCACAGCACTCTCCTGAAAGAACCGTTTGTTCATGGAACTGCAGCCTAAGCAGGACAACCAGAAACAGAGACAGAGACTGACTAACAGAAGGGAAAATGGCATTTAAAGCCTGAGGAAGAAAGAGTCATTGGACATGGTGACAAGAAATGGAGAGGACAGAGACTTGGAATTAAAAATTAATATGATCACGGTACTGACTGAGACTAACAGGATGGTTTGGGGAGCTGTAGGAAAATTATTAGAACGA
>WEIT01013853.1:840-28975 GCA_013389985.1 Dryoscopus gambensis | reverse complement strand
ATGTTTTGGGGGTGGCAGCTTCTTTTTTTAATCTTTGTCAAGGATTCTACAATCTGTGAAGAAAATGTCATCTTAGCAGACTAGTGGCATAAAACTAAATTTGGTATAATAAAAATAGAGGACACTTGCTATTTACCTTATCATAGCAATTATAAAACATCAGAGAAAGTATTTAGAAGCTAGACTTAAAATGTTAAGTGAGCTTCCTTTCTGGGTATCTCAAAATATCCCCACCGCTCACCATCTGTGGGCTCTTGAGCTATAACTAGCACAAAACAGAAATATTTTGCATAACATTCCAAAGCATCATTAAACTTACATATATGTAGATATAGAAAAAGTAATATTGCCAATTATGTTAATTCCCCCAGTCTCCTACTTCTTCATGATTATGCTGCATTCTTGTTCAGGTTAGCATATTTAATAGCACGCAGGACTTTTTTCCTACAATGTAGAATTAGTATGGAAACAAATAAGACAAAAACAAGAAATTGACTCTTCTATAGAGAAGTTTCTCTGATAAATGCTGACTGGGTATCAGAAAACCTCTCTACAGTGTTACTTTTGAGGTGTGAGGTCACAACATATGAGGAAAAGCAGCCAGTCTTGATTGAAGGATGTGCAATATATACCTACTAATGAAATTCTAAACAGAGTAGCTCAGCTTCAAAAGATGTTGTTCAATGAGCGTTACACACCTGACTGTATTTCTGAGTGTTAAAATATTTACATCAATTTACTATCCCATTGTTACAGAGAGAAATAATCCTTATTTTTGTACTTATGCATTTTGAGTAACTAGTACCAGAGGTCACAGACAGGTTCACAACCAGTTACAACAACACTGCAGGAATGTCATGCTTCTTCCTTTGTTAAGCTGCAAGTTTGATTTTGCTGATTTATCCTTCCCTTAATTCACTGCATTCTGATACATCTTTTTCCATTTCTGCTTTTTACTTTGGTTTTGGTAGATTTCCTTCCCAGGTCTGCTTGCTGCCTCAGTTCGCTTTTCTCACACCCGCTAACAAACTCCTCTCTGCCTTCAAGGAACAGCTTTACTGCTCTGCTCAGCCTTAGCTGACTTTGTGGTTTCTTTGCTTATCTAGAGAAATGACCTACTTCGAAACAGTGTTGATTCCATGACTCCCTCAGAAAACAGCGGTGATTTAAATACTGATAATAAGGTAAGTTCCTTATTATTTATGCAATCACACAAGTGTTCTTAGTGTTTTCCAGATAAAAGGTCATATTTGAAAGGAAGTAAAATTCAAGTCAGTAGATATTAAAAATGGTGACTCAAATAGCACATCAGGCCCACTATCCTGCCTCACAGTGGTAATTACCAGACACCTGCTGGGCACAAGAGATCTGGTGAGCAATTTAAGAAGCTGATTGAGAATATCTTTCTAATCACCATCACATGGTGGCTGGGTTACAAAAAATCAAAGCAGTTACTTGAAAACTCTTTTAGATTTATTTGTGATATTTTTTCCCCTCAGTGATGTGTAACCTTAGATAATAACTAGTACAAAATCTTACAGGACACATGGACAGATGACAATTGGTCAAGAGAGTGAACTATAAAGCAGAGAAACAGGACTCACTGCAGCAACTTCCATTTTTTACAGAAATGACTTTTCTCTTGATAGAATAAAAATATTTTATATTTATTATACAGCAATAAACAATTATCAGGGTTAGGATTCTGCTGCACTAGTCACTAGTTGGATATGAATTCTTTCTAATGGTTCCTGCTCTAAATCTAAAGATACATAGGCACATAAGGAAGAAAGGAGTGTACTACATATGTGCAACTAAATTGTGGTCATTTTGTTTAGATTTTAGCAAAAAGTGGATAGTTTCCCCATATGACATTATTGAGCGGCAGAAATCACACTGATGCCATTAACATTTACAAGAAACTTACTTTAATTTATACAACAACCAACTGTTATCCATGAAACCCTTTACAGTGATGCTAGCAGCTATTCTAAGTAGGAATTTCTGGAAGTACTAAGTAACTTCTTTGAAACGTAACTGGGTTTGTGCAACTAGTGGTGAATCTCAGCAACCTGCAGACTTTCAGAACCAGGTTTCCCAAATGTTATTTATGTGAGCCAACCAGTCTATATTTTCTCTTTTCTACATACAAATAGAATTTGAAAAATGTTATAGCTTTTCAATAATTATTATACTATTCAATGATCTGTAGTTTTTCACCAGCATACACACAGACTCATCAGGCTGTCCCTGGCACAACTTGCAATGATTTTATCTGTCACTTTCACTGCCGACAGCTCCTGTTTGAATCTGAAGGCAGAGTCCGTGTGGAGATGCATGAAGACCATTGTGTCTTCATCATTGAAGGGGCAGAAAAGGAGGATGAGGGAGTATACAGAGTTATACTTAAGAATCCAGTTGGAGAAGATAAAGCTGATATCACAGTCAAAGTTATCGGTAAGTGAGGGAAAGAAACAACCAGAGCATGAAAGAATCTTGAGTTTGCTGAAACTCACCCTTCTCTAAAACTGATACAAATTTTGACTTCAGGTTTAGAAAAATGGGAAAGGATCCTAAAGAGAGGAGCATTATCAATCATAAATCCGGCAGAAATATTTTTTCAGAGGTAGCTGCATCCTGTGTGAAAAGTTAAGAGAACAACTGTCAGTAGTAATCCATATATTCCCTGTTTCAAGTGATCCTATCATTTTATGGATGACATTCCATTCTGAAGTATATGCTTCATGCTCATCTGAGATAAGAAAATTTCTAGTCATTTTGTTGTGGATTATGTTTTTAAGCAGAGATAACTTCATTCTATGAGCAGTAAATGGTTAATGGAATAAATAGACATAATGTATCTGATAGAAGATAAACAGATTGACAGACTTTTCAATGAGTCACAAAAGACCTGGGAGGAATATGATTTTGAGGCAGTAAATTTTATACATTTTTCATAGTATTTAATTTGCTGGCACACATAACAAAAGGGCGAGTTATAAGCAAATTAGAAATGACAAAAGAAAATTACTTTCACCTACAGTATTAAAATTTAGAATCATTTGGTAAATACTAAGTTTCCTCCCATCTTTTAGAAATACTACATCAGGATATTTACTATGAATATCTCCAAAGTGACATAATATGTAAGACATGCAGTCATTGTATTTTATAAAGTTTATTCTAGAGAAAATAAAAAACCCTGGAGCAAGCCTCATCTTACAGAACAGAATTACCTCATTACCTTGCATTTCTGCAAAAATTTTACTATGTCTAGGAAGAAAAAGGGAGCTGAACAATCAATGGTATTCAAAGGAAACCAATCCAACAAAAAAGCATCAAAGAGCAGGATTTCCTTTAGATTAAGTTAATACATTCTGGTTGTACCTATTATTGCTATCTGACAAAGCTGTATCACAGAATCACGGAATAAATTTGGTAGGAAAAGTCTTCTGATATCATCAAGTCCGACCTATGGCCGAACACCACCATGTCAACTAGACCAGGCACTGACTGCCACATCCAGTCTTCACATAAACACCTCCAGGGATGGTGACTCCCTGAGCAGCCCATTCCAAAATCTGATCACCCATTCTGTGAAGAAATTCTTCCAATTGTCTAACCCAAACCTCCCCTGGTGCAGCTTCAGCCTGTGTCCTCTCATCCTGCTACTTGCTGCCTGGGAGAAGAGGCCAAAACCCACCTGGCTACAGCCTCCTTTCAGGGAGTTGTAGAGAGCAGTAAGGTCACCCCTGAGCCTCTTTTTCTCCAGGCTAAACACCCCCAGCTCCCTCAGCTGCTCCTCACAGGACTTATGCTCCAGACCCTTCCCCAGTGTCACTGCCCTTCTCTGGACATGCTCCAGTGACCTTCTTGTAGTGAGGGGCCCAAAACTGGACACAGGGTTCGAGGCGTGGCCTCACCAGTGCCAAGTACAGAGGGGCAATCACTGCCCTGGTCCTGCTGGCCACACTAGTGCTGATCCAGGCCACGATGCCATTGGCCTTCTTGGCCACCTGGGCACACACTGGATCATGTTCAGCCAATGTTGACCAACACCCTCAAGTCCTTGTCCACTGGACCATTTCCCAGCTACTCTTCCTGAAGCCTGTAGTGCTGGAGGGGGTTTTTGTGGCCAAAGTGGAGCACCCAGCACTTCATCTTGAACCTTATGCCACTGGCCTTGGCCCATGATCCAGCCTGTCCTGATCCCTCTGCAGAGCCCTCCTGCTCTCCAGCAAATCGACACTCCAACTCAACTTGTTGTTGCCCATGAATTTGCTAATGATAGATTCAATATCCTTATCCAGATCATCAATAAAGATATAAACAGGACCCAGCCCGGCAGGGGGACACCACTAGAATCAATATCATAGAGAAAAAAAGTGTTAAAAGTATTTAATTCACTTGCATAAAGAAATTGAAACAGTAGCAACTCTCGTTCATTCTCACACTTTCTTCAGATGTTCCTGACCCTCCAGAAGCTCCCACAATCAGCAACATTGGAGAAGATTACTGTACTGTGCAGTGGCAACCCCCTAAATATGATGGTGGGCAACCGGTACTTGGTAAGGAGTCCTAAAACATTAAGTCCCCTGCAGCTTTGCATATAATTTTGCTGCTCCTTTGAAGTGGCACAGAAGGATTCTGTATGTTTATGTATAAGGAAAGCTGACTCAGATAGGAGCTACTCTGATGCGTTGAACCATCAAACCGGCCTAGGTTCTGGCCCTCCAATTTTGAGGAGAGAGTGCCCCCTGCCTGTGCGATTTGAGTCAGAGAAATATTTCAGCAAACAAGTTACTAAAGCACCAGAAGGTGATATGAAAAATAGCTACAGCTAAATATTCTCATTCAAGACTGAAATTTTAGGTCAGTGTACAGGCCTTTGTACTTACCTAAGAATATCAAAACAGATCTGTGGCCACCTCAGTCATCAACTCCAGACATCTGCAATCTCAGGCACTCATGCAATGCATGTTTTATAGTGGAAAACTACTTCACAATACTATTTCATATAAACAGTTTCAATCATTTTAGTGACATTAAAATCTGTACGAAAAACTAGAGTGCAAAGTTATCATGCAATGCAGGAAATGCACCAGCACAATCAAGATTATCGCTGACACCATTTTAAGTTCTGCACAGAACATGGTGAGTTTTGGATAGAACTCTCTGCGATCCTCAGAAGGAAAAGAAAATATTGCAGGGTCTTGACTAATTTTAGGGACAAAATTCCTCTGGAGCCCATATCCAGCAATTTGTTTAATAAAGATCTCTGGAGCTTGAGTTTCTTTGAATAGAAAAAATACATTGTAAGCTACATGGACTCCCATGGGGATACCAGGGCTAGAAATGTCTAAAATTCTTTTAATCCCCTGAATAGTATCTGGAAGAGAGAGTTCGTACTTGCTTTTGGATATTTAGACTTCATTCATTTCCACTAGATCTATCTCATTTAAGTCAAAGAATTCACCTATGCAGGAATAAATAAGGTACTGCTTTGTGGTTTCATCTATTCTGACAGGAAGCAAGCAAGAAGTCAGCAGTTTAAAATATTATGTGCAAAGATATTTACCAGTAGCTGTGTCATTAGCACAGGCAACCCCCACCTCACTGACTATACAAAGCCCGTGATTTTGTTTTGTAGAGATTTTAGGGCACAAATTTTGAAAAGTTCTTTGCTTTGCTTTCACTGTCAAAGGAAGGATGTTGTTAATGTCCCACTAACGACCCTTTGCACTGCCTGAGGTTTCTCCATTAGCACAGGGCTGCACTACTGGCAGAGCTCCAATAAAACACCTGCAGCAGGGAGAGAGGAAGAGTCGAGATGCAGCACTACCCATTCAAACAGAGCTTTAAAAGCAAGTTAAAAAGGCAGGAGGGAAAAGGCATATGCATTCTTGTTTGTCTTCACATTGTTACAGATGGCATTGTAGGCAGTCAGATACAGTCTTTATTAGCTATATTCAACAGATATAAAAAAGAAATTCACACCCCATCTTCACTTCACCTTTCCTGGAGTTTTGTGTGCTTTTTATATTACTAAAACAGTATCTTTAACTCTCACACATCCAGTGCATTTGAGGAAATAATCTGCTTTACCAAATGTCACCAATACAACCATTATTGTCATTTTACCTCCTTTTTGCCTGTTCTTTTTAAATGCAAATATTTTCATTTGACACTTATGTGCTTAACACTTCTTATGTATAAGAGCAAAAAAACCACCCAGAAACTGAGTTGATGAAACTTCTCTCAGTCTCACAGACCCTGCAGAAGAAAGAGAAAAAGCAGGAACAGACCAAAGGAACTATAGGTTTTTTGCTTACAGCATTTAACTCTGAAATCTACTGAAAACAAGCATGCCAGGAGTTTATGCATATAAACTGATGATACAACCTGTCAGCTTAAAGATACTTCCACTATTCTTTTCCCAGAACATTCTGTAGACTTCCATGCTCTTCTTGCATTTCAGCATTGACAGGAAAGGCTGCTGATGCATGGTGTCTGTGCCTAGAGCATGCCAGCAAATCAAATGTGCCTGTCATTCTCCTCATCCCTTGAGACACCTTAAGTGTGAATCACAGTTCCCAGGTGTACCAAAGGGACTTTTGCAAGTCTGATAGCCATGACCTTGGTGAGCAGCAGGGACTGCATCACTCCGCTGCATGGCCCAGTTGTAAGTCCTTGCTATGGACTTTACACTACTGCAGCCGACCACTGCTACAGACATCTGTACAGACCTCTGTAGTCTGTGGGTAGAAACACACCCATACAGTACACTTAAATACATGGCACGTGTACATGACTGTTCAGTGTATTCTCTGATTATTCATTCTGTAGTTAAAAGATTAATAGCTTTTATAACAAAATTTGTTTAAAAGAAGCCTACACAGATCACATCCAGTCATGCTATCTGCAACACAGAGAAGCAGCAGAAATTTAATACAACTAAATGGAAAGAAACAGTTCAGTAGTCCTTTGTAGCAGGTCAGCTGGAAAATATCTGACATGTATGTTTCCATGTGATGTATATCCATCCTCCATATTAAGCATAAGGAATCACAGATTCCATTCTCAGTTTTGGGAAATGAGAAGTTTATCTTTCATACTGATAATCCAGACTCACTTAGTCATTCTGGAAAACAGCATGGTAGCGTTGGAGAGGATATGGATGTTGAGGGCGCGATGGAGAAGTGCTAAGACATGGGTTCCAGGGATACAGGTGACACCTTAAGCTGTACTACAGATTTGCTCTGCAGTGCACCTGGCTCTCTTTGTTCTCCGTTATCATACAGGCTTGCTTTCCTTCCCAAGGAAATCAGAGCAAGAAAAATGGTGAGTGGCCATATCTCACTCACTGTGGGGCTGAAGCAAGCTGAGATCTGCATTGTCTGGGAAGCATTCTGCATTTCCACCACTTTGCAAAGAACACAGAGATCTAGCATCAGTTATTTGACAAAACATTAATTTAAGAAAAAGGAATTGTTGAACTGTTCTTCCGATTAATTTTTTGTGGAGGATTTATGCTGTTAGTCAATGTTAGTGAATTGCAGCTAAACAGAGGAAAGAAATCAATTTTTTAACTCTATACCTCATCTTATACATTTCAAGGAAATTTCTCTTTCACTAAAAGGATTTTCTTTTTTCCTGCATGTGAGATAAAAATTTCCAGTTCTTTTACATCATAACAGCTGTTCTTTCCAGGCTATATTTTAGAGAGAAAGAAGAAGAAGAGCTATCGATGGATGAGACTGAACTTTGACCTTTTAAAAGAGCTAACCTATGAAGCCAAGAGAATGATTGAAGGAGTAGTTTATGAGATGCGGATTTATGCTGTGAATTCCATTGGCATGTCCCGGCCAAGCCCTGCCTCACAACCCTTCATGCCAATTGGTGAGTTTTGAAACTCCGTGGTATTTCTAGGATAAAACCAAGATAGGACAATTTTGACCTCTTCTCTTCAGTCACTCTTAGAGCTAAAAAGAAAGTGTTAGGAAAGAGGCTATCAACCATCTCTATATTCTATATTTAATCAACCTTTTCCTTTGTAATGCTCCTCTTCTCTATCTCTCATTCCTCTTCCTGAAGTGCACAGAGGTTCCAGTTTCATGAAATTGCTGATGAATTTTTAGTTGTTATAATTAGAAGTGTGAGAGTCAAGCTGGATCTGGAAAGGAGGAGAACTAATTGACAGAGATTTCCCTGTCCCTCTCAGCTTCTCCCATTCCCTTATGGGTGCAAATATCACAGTATCCCGTCCAGTACTCCCTTAATCCCAGCCCTCTCCACAGCTAAAAGGATAGATGATTAAGAAAATATTTGAGGAATGATTTTCTATAAATAATCCTTCCCAACACAGCAGTGCAGTGTCTCCGGCAGTCCCTGAGCAAGGAGCAAACTAAGGGAGTCCTCAGGAAGCCTGACTACTAAGACTTTTAGGGAGAAGACCCACAAAAATACAAATAGCTGGAGATTAAAATGACTAGAGTTTCTAACTCTACAAATAATAGCGAAGGGGGACAGCCTGCTGAAGGAGATAATGTAAAAGCAGATGATGCAATGAAGGAGTCAGAAGGAAAAGCTGAACAGCAAGAAGGGTCTCTTAATTCTGGATTTCAAACACACAACGGCTGGTCTGCAACAAAAGAGGTCAAACAAGAGCCATCAAGTGGAGCTACTGAAACAAAAGGTCCAAAGTTTTCACGGGATAGGCACAGTTTTACTTGATTAAGGATAAAGTTCACACTTACTTCTTCAGAGAAGAGGTTTGGGGTTTTGATCGTGTACTGTGTGGTTATGTATGCTCACAATTGCATTTGGCTCCCGTGTGCTGTCCTTGCTACCATGTGAATACAAAAATTTTTGACAGTTATAGAAATGAAATTAGGTGATATTTTTGTGTTTGGTTTCTTTTAATAACTTTTGGAACTAAGATTGATTTCAGTCAGTTCCACAATTTGTGAACCTGTATTTAATTAACTTTGTAAAATCTGTTATTTTGAAAAAGTTGTTTTCTGTTTGCTTTTTTGTATCAATTATTTCACAGTAACATTTATGTGTATTTTGGATCCTCTAGTAAGGGTTTTTCTTGATTATTTTTTAATTAGTAGATAATAGTCATGCTCCAGAAGACTGAATTTAGCTAGTGGTCTTCCTGAACTCTGGGTTTATAAAGAGCGATGACACACTTGTTCTGAAGAGATATGAAAAAGCTCGATTTAATCAAATTAAAATTTTTCAGCCACAAAATATTTTTCTCAAGCATGTCTCTGTTACAAATGCACAAATCAGAAGTAGTGTTTCTGTAAACATTTAGTCATTAGTTTTGGTCATTTTGTCCACTGTGTGAGTGAAGTGCAATTTAGCCACTGTGAATTTGGTCTTCTGACCATGTGAATTTTGTCCAATTACAATCAGGGTGTAAGTACAGAACACAAAAGGTTTATATTTTCATTTCTAAAGTTTTCTGCAGACTTGTGATGACTATTTGACTCCCTTCTACAACTCTTCTTTTTTCAGTGGCTTTTCTCATAAGGGAGCATCTGTGAATAGGAGCTACTCTCTTAACCTCTTGTTCCTCTTCCTGCTATAGGAATCTTATACTGTGCTTTTATTATATGTAGAGGTGTTACACCTTACAACTGAGCTTCAGGTAGATTTATTTCATTAAAATAGACAATGGTACATAAATCAGCTGTTAATCACTCCGTGTATCGCCTTTGAATTTTCATAGTTGTATTGCTATTTCTCAGAATTTACTTCTCCATATTTCCTTACAGCTCCTCCAAGTGAACCAACCCACTTTACAGTGGAAGATGTTTCTGACAGCACTGTTTCCTTGAAGTGGAGGCCCCCTGAGCGGATTGGAGCCGGGGGATTAGATGGTTACATTGTGGAATACTGCAAAGATGGATGTAAGTAAGCGTGAGTACTAGGCAGCAGCAACTGAA
Source organism: Dryoscopus gambensis (assembly GCA_013389985.1). Classification (NCBI taxonomy): domain Eukaryota; kingdom Metazoa; phylum Chordata; class Aves; order Passeriformes; family Malaconotidae; genus Dryoscopus; species Dryoscopus gambensis. Next base: position 19,019 of record WEIT01013853.1, on the reverse strand, counting down.
CATTTTAAAAATGCTACAATTGCAATAGCTTCACCTCAATACACTGCCAATGACATAACCATATCCAACATGATCAAATTTTAACTATAATCTATGTCTAACATCCTGGCCAACCATCACCATACTCACTACCATGTAACTGTAAAACCATGGAAATCACATCCATAATGTTGTCTTCACAATCATCATAAACTTTAATACACGTAAGTTATACAAAAACATCATTGCTGTTCTATAGTCACTACTATACTTCTGTATCATTCATGAATTGCATATTCCTTAAAACAGATATAATAACATGATTGTGACAACATCAGTCAAACTTTAAAGGAACCATTACCTTACCTCATTTAATACTTGTGCTGGTAATAAAGAGTGTAACAGCACCATATATACAAAATTCAGTGTTCTAGGGTGCTGCAACATAATACTTATGTCATAAAAGTCAAACAAATTTATAGTCATTTTAATATTGACATTTTCCCTGACATTAGGCTTGATTGCCAAATAATCTAAACTAGGGGGTTTAGAGGGCATAATTTATCCAGAAATAATTTATACTCTTTAATGAGACAGCACTATAGAATTACCAGATTCTCTATGTCATTGTCACAGCAGAATGATTTTACCCGTTATATTTCTGTGCTTTAGAATAAGGAAGCACTAAGAATTCTGTTCTACTGTGTCAACTGAGAAGTAAAAAATAAATTCCAACAGTTATGTGCTCTATGATTGTTTTCAGCATATGTGGCTCTCACCAAACTGTTTGGACAGCCACAGAAGGTATATTTACTCCAAGAAAAAAAATTAAATTAAGGCTTTGCTTTCTTGCTAAAGTTACTTCCAAAATTCTCCCCCCTCCCATGTAGTTAAAATAAATGTCAAGAAGCCCCACAACTCTAAGCTCTATGAAAAAAATGCCAAAGGAACTGCCCAAAGATGATTCCCTTATCCTTAGCTATTTTGAATTACAAAGTGTAGAGCTTCCTTAACTCCATGTGTACTGTAGAGATTCCTTAACTCCATGTGTACACATCTCCTTGATCCAGAGTCTTCTTCCAATTTATTTTATTCCCTTTTAAGTGTGGCATTGTAACTTGAATTCATTTTATCCTAACGTAAATTTACTTTCAATTGCAAACAAGGCATCACTTTGGAAAAATAATGTATTATTGCAATATGCAAACACTGTACTTGCAGCTACAGAATGGATTCCTGCTCTTCCTGGCCTAACTGAGCGCACATCTGCACTGATTAAGGATCTGGTCATGGGGGACAAACTTTATTTCCGTATCAAGGCTGTAAACTTGGCTGGAGAGAGTGGAGCAGCAACAATAAAAGAGCCTGTTACTGTTCAAGAGATCCTGCGTGAGTATCCATACTGAACAAATCTTATTCATTTATTTCCTCTGGCCAAAATTCTGCCTTTATCTGAGAATAACACCCAAACAGCTCTTCCACTTTGATTAGGTGCCCAGTATCTTCTGACTCTGAGAACATCTCTACAACATCCAGGTCTTACATCTGTAAAGCATAGCTCCTAAAATAAAATTCTACTTCTTACTTTCAAAAATATGGACATTTCACCTCTTGCAGTGACACTGTCAGCATTTAAGAAACATTTTTTTAGTATTTACCTCTCTGCTTGGAAAGCTGCTACATTACTGCAAAATTACTCTGTTGGCTATGGCAAGAGAACTATTTACTTCATTGTTGTAGATTATTAATTACCACTCTGTGTATCACCCAACAGCAGTAGATTAAAGTTCTTTTGTCTGGAGTCCAAAAGACATCAAGAGCTGCTAATAGTGGATTCCTCAACCTTGGCTCACATGAAGTGTCTGCCAGAGTCTCACTGGCAGTAAAATGAGCCAATGTAAATAAAACAAAGTTTTAATGCATCTCAATACCAAATGGTCACAAAGACAGATACTCCAACTGTATGTTAAGAAATTCCTTCAGTAAATGACAGAGAAAAGAATAAGGATCAAAAGGAGAACGTAGAAAGCTTTCCAGTGAGGTAGAGGGAAGCAGAGACTAGATGAAAAAAACATGCAGTAAGGTCCCTTTTTTGTTAGTGAAAAGTAAGATGCTACAATGAGATTCCACTACATCCATCTCAAAGAAAGAACTGTAACTGAATGACTGTGGAAAGATAAGGGAATCCATCAGTTGCTCTGCTTTCTGAGTATGTCCATAAATATCTCCAAGTGGCAATTTACAAGGTGCTGCAGTATCAATATAGCAATAGACAATCATAATCTATAATCACTCTTTTACTTTAATACACCCTTTGTCCCATCCTTCTACTGAACTGAGCAATTTCTCCAAAGAAACAAAGTCCACATAGAAGACTCACATCCAGCAGAAGTTACCCAAATTTGGCATTTCAGATGTGATACATTTTTCACAAATCCAGCTGTCATTGAAACATGCTCAGCTGAAAATATATAACTGAGACTTCATACTAAATTTGTATCCAGTAGACAAATACATTTGAAACTACTTGGAGACTGAGCTACTCCCTAAAAATATAAACAGTGTTTCCACAATTTTCTTACGCTTACAATTATCCAAGTCTCTTGTCTTCGGTGTTTTGCGTTATTTGTGCTATACAAAATGTCACATATTATCGAAAGTTTTATATTTAGTGTACTAATGCTTAACTGCAGAGCGCCCCAAGTTCTGGCTGCCACGCCACCTCAGACAGACTCTGGTGAAGAAAGTGGGTGAGACAATCAATATTGTGATCCCTTTTCAGGTATGTATCAGCTTCAATTTTGTCACGGTTATTTACCATTGCTTACCTAAAGTAGTCTCCCTAATGCAAGTTCCCACTGCTTCACTGCTTCAGCAGAATTACATAAGTATGGCTGATGATTCATTAAACCCTCTCAAACATTCGAGGAGGGGGAGGGAATCACTCTTTTTTCAGTCATCATTTTTTACAGTCAGAGTTCCTTCTTTAATCCCATCTTTTGGGGAAGAAGAAAAAGTGGTGTAAGTAAATCAAGCCCGTTCTTGCATATGGAGCACAGGATGTACCTTAGAGAGAAGTAGACAAAAGTGTAAGAATTCAACTAACTACTCTTCTGGAACTAAGGTATATGATTCACTGGGCAACTTCTTTGGCAAAAGTGTGCGTTTTAATTTCTGAAAGGCTGACTGCAAGAATGAGAGTTTGCACATAAACAGAAGATCCCAGTTAGCCCTATGCAGAATCTGAGTGTGTGTACAAAGAACAGCTCGGACATTACTTTACATGAGCTGAAGGTATAAGAAACAGAGCAGGATGAGAATTATCAAGGGTGCATGTATGTACCTACACTTCACTAAGACATGCACAAAATTGCTAAAATATACACAAAGACTGACCTAACCTGTTACCTCATCTTGCATTTTCTAGAGCTGTACGGGCAACTATCTGACCATTTGTAAAACATCACATGCCTTTTTTCAGGTGCAAGACTATAATATTAATAGAGTGCAAGAATTAGTGTGTGTAAGGAAATGGTTTCCTAAGGGAGGCATAGCAAAAGAAATTGTAAATTACAGACTTTGGCTCTGACAGACATATCCTCAGTAATAACAGATATATCACTTAATCAAATCTTCAGTTAAAATTTCAAGACACTGAAATTTCTCTACTGTCCAGGACTGACAATTATGGAAATGTAATCCTGTTATTAGCGAAGAGCTTTGAAATTCATATATAAAAGATGCTGGAGATACGCAAAACATTTATTCCACAAGGGAGACATACATGCACACATCACCTATACTCTTTTGTTTGAGCAGTACTGGGGGAAAAAATAATTTTTAGAGCAAAAATTATGTAAGCTTAAAGGCACATGTCTTTTTGCCCTATGGTTGCTGGGTTACATGAATAGTTGCTTTTTTCACAAAGATATATCTGATTAGTACACAATTGCAAGCGCATGAATGGAGTAACTTTCTTGAATTGCATGCTTGAATTATTTCAGCATAATCACAAGGCTAATTTTTTCTTTCACATTTCTTATCTCCAAAATTGCTAAAATGACTTTTTCACTGATGTCTAGCCACACGCAAAATTCAAGATTTGTACATCTGCTATTTCTGAATTACATAGTTATTAAAAAACCCCTAAAATAAATAGATACTTTTCCTGCTTTGATGTCCAGGTTGAAGAAAAATTGCACAAAGTTGACAAAGCTGTCCCATAAGCAGGGGAATAAAGTTTAGCATTTTAGAAATTTGTGCCTTATGTCCCCTTGTGCTGGTTTTCACTGGGCAGAGTTAATTTTCTTCATGGAAGCCAGTATGGGGTGATGTTTTGAATAAGTGCCAGAAAGAGTATTGATAATTTAGGGGTATTTTAGTTGTTGCTGAGAGCAATGCATACACAGAGCAAAGGCCTTTTCTGCTCCCCACAAGACGCTGCCAGGAAGGGAGGTGCGAAACCACAACACCCCCATATTACCACCTTCCCAGCATATCCAGCCACCTCCTCTGCTGAGAGCAGCCTCAGTGCAATATTCCCAGAGATTTGCCAGTTCTTCTCCCTACTCCCCGGGGGAGTCCCAACTGACACGTCCTCAGTTCCCTGGCCAGGGTAAGTACATGTAGCAACTAATCCAGAGCTTCACCTAATCCTGCCTCATCATTTAGCTGTTGCCAAACAAAATAGATAAAGACCGAGTTTTCCCTGACTTTTCCTCAGTGAGGACACTAACTGAGGTTTTGGCATTTCACCCTGTCATCAGTTTTTCACAGAACTGTACTAAACTAATCTTAGAGATTTCTAGTGCTCTGTCAAATTTGGCCAAATTGAACCAACTGGTTGACAAGTTACTTGAGCAGCTGACTGACAAATCATGTGCTGATATAAACTCTTGTCTCCTAAAGGGTAAGGGGTAAGGCTAACAAAAAAGGCTGAAATCTATCCATCAGCACCAGATATTACTCTGAGAACAAAGCCAGAGGACTTTCATTCAATAGGTATTTTTTGAGTGAATTAAATTTGTCATAGTTTGAATTGCAGCTTTCACAGTATTAAGAATTGTGGCTATAGCTATTTAGAATATGTAAAACAGATGAGCTTCCAAAAAAAGCAGATTGAAAAGAATTTTTCCTTTACATTTTGAAAAATTTTAAGTCACTGACCATTAACATTGCAGAAGACTCTAAGTAGATACAATATCAATTGTCTAATGAAAGTGGAAGTCAGTGTCTTCCACTATTTACCGTCTTTGTGGAGCCTTTCCAGTGACCTCTGTGGTCACTACAGTGAAACTCTGTGAAATTCATCGTCAAGGTATCCTGGGCTTAATGCTACTGGCAAATCTATTTAAACCTTTAGATCAAAATGTTCAGAAAAGAAAGTAAAACATTTTTACTAACCCTTTTTCTGTTGAGTACATTAAGCAGGTGGAACATTCTGGTGAACGGAAGAGAATCAACACATTCTTGCTTCAAAACTAACTATGTGGCATGTGATTGGAGGGATATTATGTGCTGTTAGTGGATAAAATTCACAGTAGTACTGAGCAGTCTTTTTGTCCATCATATATGTGTGAATATAAATGTCTAAGAGCATTTAAATTCATTCTTCCCTGGCTGTGAACTCCCTGAAGTATCTCTGGGGTGCTATTTAGCCACTCTGTCACTCACTGTTCTGTCTCAGATTATCTATTACACATTGCAGAAATCCAATCCTCTGACATATGTATTAGGAACATGCTTTCTATCTGTTTGTGCTTTTCACAATCTATAAATATAAGAGTATATGAAAACCAACACTTCGAACACTTGCAATCTTTCACTGGCACTCACAACACCTCAAAAAAGGAGGTGCTGTGAGTGAACGTATCTGATCAACCACGCTAGAACACCAGCAGCAACAAATCTTCTCATCAGTCTGAAAACCTGCCAAGTATTTGTCTTGACAAAGTAGAAATTTAAATAAATTCCCATCAAACTATACTATTTAAGCAGATTATTTGTATTTTGAAAGCATTCCCTAGCCAAATTTTTCAAGGAGGATCCTTATATCACGTTAAAATACACACATATGTAGGAAGTAAAATAGAGTCAGTTCTCATGTTCACCAATAAGAAGACACAGATACAGAAAATAAAACACAAAACAACCCAAACCCTTTTACTTATTCCAGAATTTCTACTATACATTCCAGCTGAAGAGAAGAAACCATCTCTTGCTCTAATAGGTTTTTGTGAGGGTTCCATGGAATGATACCAGGGTAAAGGTACACTAGAACAGGACAAAACTATCTTGTATCTATTATTTCAGAGCTACAGGCCTGAGGTGCTCTTGGCAGAAGGCTGTAAGAAAATATTTTACCACATAGAGAAAATGGAAGATCCAAAAACATTGCTCATTCAAGGCGTATATCAGCCCTGATGTAAAATATATTACATCTAATGAGTTCGAGAAAAGAGCCTTTATGAACAAATAGCAATTTCTAGGTATTTTAGACATCCTTTAAGTATAACTTTGGACAGATCTTGGCCTGACTCTTATAAAAAAAATTATGCTACACAGACTTTCTGAACAAATACCAGACAAACCTGAAATAAAGGTGTAGCAATACACAAAGATTCATCATTATTCTGCCTACCTTTAGACACCAAAACCAAGAGTCTGAGTATCTCAATCCCCCTCTGTAGGCTAAGGGAAGAGATGCAGTCTTTCAGAGCATGTTCCAGACACCCAGTGGAATTGAGAAGCCTTTTAGAGCTGCTTTCTCTGCTGTTTACTGGAGGCAGTGCCCCGATTTCAGTGCCTTAGACTTCAGCTCCAGGGCAGCCTAAGCAGAGCCAACTGCTGGCTTGCAAGGTCCTGCTTTCCCTCCCCACCCATTTGAACTACTCCAGGCCTGTGCTGCACTGTTTCACCTTGGTAATCCAGCAGAAACTTAAAAACCCCCACTGAGTTATTTTCTGTTGGATTATATTAATACACTTAATAAATACACTATGGCCATTTTCTGTTTTCTTGAATTCCTCGTTTGGAGTTGTACTGTGGCAGTAGCACTCCAACAACTTTTGAAGAATTAAATAGTACTTACCATTTTTCCTGGAAATGGCTGGATGACAGTGATGCAAACCACTGATATCTCACTAATTCCACAATGCCATCTTCCATGCGTGTAGCAGCACTCACTGCTTAGGTTGACAGTCACCAAAACAATTTTGCAGTCCAGAAAGAATTATACAGGAAGTTTCACATCCCAAGACTGCAAGATGATAATAATTTTTCAAGAGATATTAAAAATGCCTAGGGACCGAGCATCAAATATTTTTTTAAAAGGGAGAAGAAGGGGAGCAGAGCTAATCAAGTCCTCAGGAGTGTAAGGGTTCTGCTAATAACAATCAGAACAAGTGAGATCACCTACTGGCTTCACTAATGCCCGGGAAAGAGTACCAGACCAGCACAAGCATAGTATTTCTGGATTTGTTCTCAATATCACTTCAGTCTCTAACTAAATGGCATCCTCAGAGCATGGTGCCACTAAACAAGACAGATGGGAGAAAATATTTTTCTGGAACAAAACAGGAATTGTAAAGTATTTAGAGAGTTTACTATCTCAACTCTATGTATTATATTAGGCTTTCTGGATTTATAGATCACTGAGAGAAAAATGGAAATCCACTAAAGCCTAAAAAAATAAAAATTCCTTTTTTCTCTCTCTCTTTAGGGTAAACCAAGACCCAAAATCACTTGGCTGAAAGATGGTCAAACTCTAGACTCCAAAGATGTGGGAATTCGGAACAGCAGCACGGACACAATCCTTTTCATCAGAAAGGCAGAGCTTCATCACTCAGGAGCGTATGAAGTCACTCTTCAGATAGAAAACATGTCTGATAAAGTTGCAATAACAATACAAATCATAGGTAAGACCCTGACAACATCAGAATTAAGCAGATCATATAAAACAAAATAGTGGCCAGATTGAGGCAACCCAAAGATCCAAATACCTCAGAATCCCTTCTCTTTTCAATGGTTGCAGATGAGCAGGACAAAGCTGAGAGCAGGGCTAGCATGTGACCTTATTTTCCTACCATACTTTCCCGCCTTGAAATTATCTGTGTCCTAGAGACCTTCAGAGGATGAGGGATATTCTGTGCATTCCATAGCTCTTCAGTGATTTTTTTTATTGCCTAATTTTATCCAGTCTGTATTTTAATCCAGGTCTAGTTTGAGAATCCAAACATCCTTCTATAAGGAATTCCAGTACATTTGTTTCTATTTGTTTTGATTTGAGTCTGTCTCCTGACAATCTCATTTGATGTCCAGACAGTTTTGTATCAGAAAAAAACATGAATAGTCATTCACCTTTTCCATGTTACTCATGATTTTATAGCCTTCAGTCACACTCGCCTCAGTTAACTTTCTCAAGTTTTAGACTCTTCATTTTGATTATTTTCAAACAAATGCCATTTCCTATCTTTGATCATCCTTATCAATCTTCTTTCTACCACTTTGAGAGAGATAGAAAGAACTTGAGAGGTCTAGTGTTCTTAGGAATAGCCATATTGCACTCAAGGAAGGAAATATGAATCTTGGAATAGATGTACTCCTACGGGGGTTTTTTTCATTAGATAAGGATAGTGAAGACAAAATCGTTGCCATAACATACCTCTACAGTCCCAAAAATTAGAAGGCACAGTCCTGTGAATTTGGAAAATTCACATGTAATGCCTTACTCTGTTGAGAGTGTCTATTTAGTCTGAAGCTTATTCTCTATTATACAACTTCCAGTCTCTTTTCTAATGTCATTTTAAATGAACGCATTGCCAAAGTTTCCATAATTTATGTTGGGTTTATGTGAGAGATATTCTGAGATCTTCCCTACTCAGATTTCATTAATGCTCAGCAAGAGCTCTTCTATTTCTCCTCATCACAGCTCTTTTTAACATTCTTGATAACTGTTTTTATTTCTCTTTCCCCACACTTTCATACTGTTATCCCAAATTTCTTCCGATGTATCCATACATTTTTAGAACATTTATGTGTTTTGGCTCAACTCATAATATTTTGGAATTAAAAATGCTGATTTTACTCTGCTTAAATTTTATAAATTATGTTGGCAGAATGGTTATGTAATGGTGCCAACAGCAAACAAGAAAGGCATAAAAAATTGAAGGAAATATGTCTTAATATCAGCAGCTGCTTCTGCTCAAGAGGATGGCTGCAGTTCTTCAAGAGCAAAATAAGTAAATGGGAGCTAAAACAAAATAATCCCAAGAGTGCCCAGAGAAGCTGTGGCTACCCCATCCCTGGAGGTGTTCAAGGCCAGGCTGGATGGGGTTCTGAGCTGTCTGGTCTACTGGAAGGTGTCCCTGCCTACGGCAGGGGGTGGAACTGAATGATGTTTAGGGTCCCTTCCAACCCAAGCTATTCTATGACTCTATGACTCAGGTAAGGGGGAGTAGTGCACCCTACACACTGAAATACCTTTCTAAAACTGATTAGTGACTCTTGATGCTGGCCATTGCTCTTAGACCATAGCACCAAGTATCATCCACCTATTGTTTGATACTGTAGAAAGTCACAAAAACACATCCATCTACCACTGTCAAAGAGTTATTTCATATAGAAAATGACTGATTGAAAAAAAAGCAACTAATCTTATCACACAGGTAAGAGTTGGAGGACAGGCATTAACTTTGTACTTCTTGGGCAGTTTGTTCCAATGAATGGGAATATGTATATTTCATTGAATTCATGACCAAGAAAAGAAAGGGCTTGTAACATATGCAGATACTTCTGCAATCAAGGCATCTAATCTGATTCTTGATTCTGTTATTCTGTCATCAGAACTACCCCTTTTCAATTCTGTCAACTGCACTTTTTGTTCCGCACATTTTATATTCTCCTGGCAGGACAGAAATATGGGTGATTCAGGCACTCTTTGTGTACTCCTGGTGGTGCTTTAGGTGCTGTAGAACAGCAGGCTGAAAAGCCAACCAGTGCATAAGTCAATCAGTGATTTTTGAGGTGTCTTTTCATCAACTAACTTCCCCTGGCAAAAGTCTACTTGATGAAGAGGTAATGCTTGTGGCTTCAGACCCTATCTTTTTTGGAGTAAGGCAAGAATGCAGGTAGCCAAAAGCTCTGCTGCTGTGACGAGTCAGGTCAGCTCCAAACAAGAGGAAACAACTCTGTTCCTGCACCTTTCCTTGTTGCCAAAACAGTTGCTGCCATTTACTCAACAGACCTACAAAATACGCAGCTTTACTATAGGAATACAGTATTTATTAAATACTTTTAGAAAGCTCTTAAATAATGAAAATATCTCCAATCTCTGGAAAATACAGTTCCTTAAAATTCTTTCCCCCCTACATAAATCAATAAATTATGTCTCCCATCATGCCTTCTACTGACCAAAGCAAACCTCAGTTCTATACTTATTTCTTTTAACTGGAATTAACTATTTTTCCATTATGTATTATTTGAAAATATGAATTATAATTTATCTGTGAAAGATAATTCACATTTTATGTCTTCTTCTTCCCATTGTATAAATTCGTTAGTTTGCAAAACTCCTCAGCTGAGCTTGTGCTGAAGGTAACACATAATCCTTCCTCAGAATATGAATACCCACTCTAACACAGTGTCCGACAGAGGAAAGTAACTTGGTACAGAAGCATCACTAAGTTTAACTTTTCCCATCCTCAATTCACAAGCTAGAGGTGTGCTGGTTAGTACTGAGAAAGAAATATTCTACCATTCTACAAAGAAATTTTGAATGGATATTCTTTCAGATTCCATTAAGTCATCAAACCAAAGATCAAGAATATAAAAACTTATGTAGCAATTTATCCATCTCTACCTTTTTTAAGGTTGTTCTTCACACATATGCAGATAGGTATGTAGTATGAAAAATTCTTCTCTTAAATCAGAACAGATTGATTGATGTCTGTGTAATGAAGAAACACATCTAACAACACAACTAGTTTTTTTTCTTTTAAGTTGTGATTCAAGTTGACAACAAATGCATTTCCACATCTTCATAAACAATGCTGTTCATTTGACAACACACTGCCATTCCCTTCAGAAACAGAGAAGAAAATGAAAGAAGGCTTTACCTGGTTGGTGGCTGTTGAGAAACACAGAAGATGGCAGGTGTTTCTCTGAAATGTTAGTGTAAGATAGGAAGAAAGAGGATGATAAATTGAATGAGAGCCATACATTCCATATCCCTTATCAGACACCATGAAGTATTCGAGTTGGCACCACTTTGAAGGAGGACAGTAGGGGTCAAACCTAATTATAAAGCAGTTTTCAATTCCAAAATTTGTCAATGAAAAGATAATTAGCACATTACGCTTTGATGTAGAAAGTCATTCCCCTAATAAAAAAGGCTGGTTTATTACTGCTTTGTATATCCTTCTTTAAGGAATTAAATTACAAGACACCTATAATTACATTCCTCTGTGCTTTGCACATCTCAAACCTACATCCATCAAATTCTTACCATTTTATTAATTTTTCCACCTTAGCTACAAAATGGGGAGACAGTTTCCCTTCAGCTGTCTGGAATGATCTTGAACTATTTTTCACTCAATAACAAGATCAACTACCCAGCTCTCCTCAACATGCCCCATAACTGTGTTCAACAACCTAACATCAAAAAGGTGAACTGGTGTCCTCAAATTAAAACAGACATAAATATTATTTAATAAATCTAATTTAAATCTTACATCATTTGACTAAAGAACATGGTATAAGTATGAATGATCCTCAAAAAGGAAAAAAGAAAACTATTATAAATTCATGCTATATTGTTTTTCACTGTAATTCCATGGATCTTAAAAAGGACACAGACTTCTGTATCTCCTTGAGAGTTTGTTCTTTTTCTAGTTATTACAGAGAAATATCACCTAGTGGGCAAGCTAACAAGCACTGGGCCAAGAAGGAAAAGGTGTACTCCCAAATGGCTGGCCTTCCTCAGCTGGAAGGCACATACCCATTGCCCTGGCTGTTAACGCAATGTAGATAAATGGCCAAGAAATTGCATTGAGGTAACAAAGTAAGTAATAAAACTGCAGTTAAAGAGCTAATCACATCCATCCGAACAACACAAACTTTTTATCATGTTTTAAAGAAGAGTTTGTCTGGTTCCCATGTTACTAATTCTAGTGTGTTGTTTATTTCTCAGTAGGATTCAGGCCTCTCGGAAGAGTATTAAGAGGATATTTGAAAATTTCCCAGATTTCTTGCTTACAGTTTTAACTTCACATAAATGAAGTGTGTTGCTACGGAATGTTATGGATTGCTATTAGGCTCTGTTTCCTCTCCCTGCATGGGAAAATCACAAAGCTCTTTGGATCTTGAACTAGAAGTGAAGGTGTTTTTTTATGTCCACTCTGCAGACAAGCCTGGTCCTCCTCAGAATATAAAGCTTGTAGATGTTTGGGGATTTAATGCAGCCCTGGAGTGGACACCTCCCCAAGATGATGGCAATGCTCAGATCTCGGGCTACACAGTTCAGAAAGCTGACAAAAAAACAATGGTAAGAACTTGCGCTGAGTCCCTGGCTCTGTATGGAGTTAAACCAGCACCTGCTCTGGGAACACAGAGACTTGAGGGAAATGACTGAATTCATGACTCTCAGTTGTGTGTTCAAGGTGTCCTATGGCATCTCAGAGGCAATTCAACATTGAAAAAGAGAATCTAAAAAAACAGCAAAAGGTGAAGGATTGAACTGCATTAAATGCTCAGTAGAAAATGGAAGAGAGACCAAGCATGTGCAGTCTCTGGTGGTGACTGCATAGACAGCTCTATTTACAAGGTGGAATTATACTTTTTATTTGGAATTACATTTTTCATATATGCAGCAAAAAACTGAAGGGGAGGGAGGAAGAGTTACACTTGAAGTGAGACGCTGGGCATGCCAGGGTATATACTGGGAGAGGTATGTATGCCAGTCAAGCTGAAAAATGTCTTTCTCATGGAAGACCCCATTAAGTAGTCACATTCTGAGTACATAACTTGTACCAGATTCCCCAGATGTAAGAATGGCTAAAATATGGTAGAGTATTGGGGGATTTTTTTCTCAAAATCCAAGTATTCATACCTCTATCACACCACCAGAATGTAAAAGTAAGAAAATAGATGATCTTCACAGGAAGCAACATAATATTCATTTCACGGGTTAGTGTTAAATACCTGTCTGCCTGTCTTTTCCTTGTAGCAAAAAGATTCTCTCCATACCAAAACTAGCACCATATCTGACCTCTCATAACATCTCTCTAAACAGTATAGTCTTGTTACAGGAATGGTATACTGTTTTTGATCACTATCGGCGCACAAACTGTATAGTGTCAGACCTGATTATGGGAAATGAGTATTTTTTTCGAATCTTCAGTGAAAATTTGTGTGGATTGAGTGAAACTGCTGCAACCACCAAAAATCCTGCCTATATCCAAAAAACAGGTAACATATTCTTCAAAACAAAGATCACAAAAGCCACTAAGTGCCAGAAGTAATACACTGGCAAATGGAAAATACAGTCTTACTAGCTGCACCACTAAAGATATTTTCATTATTTAGCAACTAGCACTTATAAAGAATTTTAGCATCAAGAGCCCTTAACTAGGCAGATGTCCTGTACTAATACAATTATCATTTAAAAATATTTAATCACACAGTCTCCCTAAACTATATTATCTTAAGAAAATAATATAACTGGGGGATTATATTTATATTTTTGGGTTAAAAGTTGAAGATGTCTGTGGTGAAGCCTTTCCCTGCACACATATGGCTATCGTATTTTTAACAGAAGCTGAAAACCCATGACTGCCAGGACCTTTTACCTTAACTAACATATTAAACATGAGATGTGGTTTAGAATGAAATGTATTTAAAGGCTTGTTATATCACAAATGCCAAAAGCTTTGAAGCTTCTTTAAATCATACAGGCAAAATAAATGACAGATAGATTGTACACAAGTCAGCAGAACTGACAACACGGTTCTCACTATCTCGTTTCTTTGAATTGCAGGCACCACTTACAAACCCCCTAGTTACAAAGAACACGACTTCTCCGAAGCTCCTAAATTCACCCACCCTTTGGTGAACCGCTCTGTGATTGCGGGGTACAACACCACACTCAGCTGTGCTGTCAGAGGAATCCCCAAGGTACACATCACAACTGTCACTGACGTTGTTGCAACAAGCCAAGGGCTGCCCTAGAATTCCTGTGAGTTCTGGGTGTCTGAGTGTGGCATGGCTGTACAAAGGAGAAGCAGAGGGCTCCCAGCCATGTCCCACCTCGCTCACACCTGAGGCTGCGGCAGAGAGGGGGGCAAGTGTTCGGGTGGGTCTGTGCAGAACTGGGCGGGCAACAAGGTGAAAAAGACAGAGGGAAGGACAGTCACTGCTTGTGGTGACACCACACCACTGGAAATGTACTGCATCTGCATAAAACCTAGTCGCTGGAGAAGGTAAACAACAATAAAATGATCTCACAATCTATACTTTGCTCTCTTCAGACTTTGAAGAAAACGGCAGCTAAATGTCATATACTGTTGCATTAACCAAATGATACAGAGGAGCAGCAGTTTTTCTGTTACACCAATGCATCCACATAGAGCTATTTTGCAAAATTAACTAGAATAAGGCCTGGTCTCGAGTGAAGTTTTTTTGTGGAGTTTTGTTGGTTTGTTTTTTTAATCTTGCAGGAATATTTTCTCATTCTAAATGTATTTATTAAAGTCCCATCAAAGAGTACATAAAGATGTACTGTTTTGTTAATCAGGAACAAGCTGTAAAAACTGTATCAGCTAGGAGCTAAATTTAGACTTCTCAGAAAAGGGAAATAAGATTTTTGTCTGCAGTGAAGGAATTTACCATATTATGACATAACTTGTCATAAATTCAAATTAGTACAATTTCTTCACCTCTGGCTGCTTACTTTCAGCTTCTTTCACTACCTCCTATCTGTGCAAGGATCTGATTGCTACAGAGCAAACCATGTAACAATCGCTCAGAGTCCAAATTTTAAAAAAAAATATCATTTGATGAAGTTCATTGGATGAAGAAGGAGCTCCAGACAAAACTCAAAATAAAGGGAAGCATATTCATGTAAACAGCTTCAAAACAACAAGAACATTACAGAAGAAACACCAGCAACTGTAGGCAAAATCCATCCTCCAGTAGCTGCCTCAGCTTAGAAATGGCAGTGTTAGTGACAATATTCCCTCTTGGTTGACTGATACTTTTGAGCATCTGCATCCACTTCATTCGGCTTCCATGGTTTTATGAAGATTCTTAAAAAACCTTCTCAATTTTACAGCTGTTCCTTTACAGTAGTGGCAGGCTTTGGAACGCAGGCATGCTAGCTTGTCTTTCCACATTAGCCTGAAGGATCCAAGTAGTCCGCAGCCTTCAGTACACCTAATACTCTTAAAGCAGCTTTTCCAGATACCTCTTTGTACTTCCATTGCCCAAATTAACCTTGATGAAATGTTGCAGTACCTACTGCAGTATTCTTCAAAAGGTCTCATTCACAGGGAGTAGCTTATGTGAATGGAGGTTTCCAATTCTGAGTAACTGTAGATTCTCAAGCACACCTCAGGATGATCTGTGTAGCATAGAAATGTTACCACTTGAGGCAGAGACAGTACTCATGCCTTGCCAGTAATGAAGTATGATAAGACACATATACCCAAAAAGATAAAGAAGCTATAGAGAAACAAGGAAAAAATGTTAAGGCAGGAAAAATTCCAGCTGAGGTCTTGTCAAGAAAATTAGGCATGGCAAGGGGGATGCACTGGATTGATATACCACAGGTCAAAGACAAAAGTGATTCAGTAGGTTTGAATGCACTCTATAAAAACAGTGCCGTAGTTTTGAGGTTTATGGATGAAGAAACGACATTAATTCTGAAAGAAAAACAGATAAATGCAAAGCTTGGTCTTCTATTCTTTAAGGACTGTTTGTTCACTGTATGTACTAATGAGCTTGAAATAAACAAAAGCAGTTTATTTTATATCAGATTTTTCATATTCAAAATTTCATTTATAAAAATTAAAGGCACATTTTCAGGTACTGGAAACAAAACATAAAAGCTTGAACTGGTATAGAAGCAACCACTTCATTCCACAGCAGAAGCCAACAGGAACTTCATTTTAAAATTCCTGAAGTTTCTAAAGATACACTAGAGGGTTTGGAAAATCCTTTCCTGGACCAAACCATGGCATCCCAATTTGGCCACTCAGCATCTGTGGACTTCTATGACATTTCTGTTCTAATAAACTGGGAAGTTTAAATCCCCTTCTGTAAGATACTTGTAGCATTCAAACATATTTTAATAAGCACAACTAAATAACTCCTAAACAAATGAGATTGTAGACAGTTAATGGGGGCTTTTTTTAATTGCAACAAAACAGGACACAAACCTACATTTTCTATATGCTATTTGTGAGTTAACGGAAATATTGAATGTCTGAATTATTGCTTTCATGAATTTGTACTGAGATGTTATTGAAAAATTATTAACACTGCTTTATAAATAGCCCTCATAATACTACTTAGTCTTCGCTGGCTACATTAAAGCTGGAGGATCAAGTGTAAATCTTCCATTCTCTACCTTCTACTTAAAAAATCTTCTTTTTTGTTCTTCAGCCAAAGATATTCTGGTTCAAAAACAAAATGGATCTCTCTGGGGATGCCAAATACCGCATGTTCAGTAAGCAGGGGGTGTTGACCCTGGAGATCCGGAAACCCACTCCCTTTGACGGTGGCATTTACACCTGTAAAGCTGTGAATGAGTGTGGTGAAGCTGAAATAGAGTGCAGACTGGATGTCAGAGGTAATCACATGAGTCCTGTGCATAACCCTAACTGCAATGAAGAGACAGTAATGTGTAGTTAAAAGAAAATAAAATCATAGTTCCCCTTTATCTAACCCTGACTTTTCGGGTGGTATATAAAAAGTTTGTTAATTACATGCACCAGCAAGAATTTTTTTTTCATTCTGAAGGATTATGATAGATTTAGGTTACTTGCTAGGTAATTCAGGTCTGATGCTGTACAATTATTGCACTTCTGACTTTATATTCCTAGAGCAGATACTTAGCAGTGGAAGGAGGAGGTCTATCTACAAACACTGCATTGAGGATAACTTTATTAAACTTTGTGCTTATTCCATAACTGAAAGTTTTAAATCAAGTCATTGGCTATTAGATATATGTAAAAGGTAGTGCATGCTACATCACAAACATTTTTGGAACACTGACAAATTATTTTGTTAGTCAAAAGGACCAGGAACAAAAGTCACATGTTTATTATACAATAAAAAAAATCAAATATTAAATATTTTTGGTAAAGCTGCCAATAATGTATCTATTTATCAATACAAATGTATGTAGCACTACTTTAAGTGCTCAAACCCAGCAAAAGCTGCAAAAGTGACCTACATAACACTGTAATTGATGGAAATCCATTTTCAGCACAGCAAGCCTGAAGGTATTTCTACACAGCACTGAGCTAAATGTTTGACTCACTGCTAAATCAGGAATGTGCATCCAGGGCACCTTGCAGTGCAGGGTGCCAATACCCTCAGGGCTCAAAGATTAATTTTATCATAATCTGAAGCTTGATTTAGGAACATTAAATCTTAGAATCATCAGATAAAAGCATCTACTAGAGAGTGTCCATATTTCACCTTCAGTACCAAGTCTCAATTTAAAATTAGCATCCTTTAATATCTGATCATGTCTTCAACTTTTTTCATTCTCCAGCACCTCAGTAAAACTCTGAACCTCAGTTTATCTGCAACTCAAGGTAAGAATCAAAATAATTCAGCTGGATAAAGGAGCAAGGGCTGTTTGGTTCGATACATAAATAGACAACCATTAGATATTCATGGTAGAGACTTTTTAGAATGTTTATAATGTTGGTGGAGGTATGTGTGTTTGTTTTGATTTCTCTTTGTTTTTTCAATAGTCAGTATTTCATGGGTCTCCACTTTTAATACACTGTGCCAGTGTAAAAATCTGTAAGAATAACAGAATAATTTGTTGTCATTTTTTCTTAACTCACTACAAGCACTGCCTCTAAGAGACTGTTATTTATCAAAGTAGGCCTAACTAATATAGATAATCTTGCTTCAATAAAGAAAGCATAGTTAAAATTTAAATGAATCTAGAAGTGTAATGTTCATTTTAG
>WEIT01013850.1:16374-58750 GCA_013389985.1 Dryoscopus gambensis | reverse complement strand
CAATCTCCAAAGATTGGGATAAGATTTTTTTTAATCCCAGGCTTGAGAGCTCCCAGCATAGACAGTCTTAAGAAGGTAGAAATATCCTTACTGTCAGTAAGCACTGTTATTTTATTACTAGCTAGATTCATATACATTTCAAATGAAATGTGAGATCTCATAGCTAAAAATAAAACAAAATTATTATATTTCTAGTTGAAATAGCTGATAATTTGGTCTTGTTGCATCCTAATAGGATATCATCAGACCTGCAATTATAACAGTGTAAACCAAGTAGCTCTAATAACTGTCTTTTCATGGAGCCATTCTTACTGAAGGAAATTAAGACAAACACAGCATGTTACAGAACATTTTCAGACCACTAGACCATCCTAATCTAATTTATGCTGTCAACCTTTAATTTTAACTAGGTCAGCTCACTCTCTGAAACCATGGAGAAAAGTATCCTTGTAATCCTAATAATGCAAAATTATAAAGGATTGGAAACAGTACAAATCTGAAATTGTGTGTAAGAGAAGAGCATTGTTCGAATAAAGGTAGCCAAATTGTGTGAAGCTGCCACAGGAAAAAGAAACTCATCCTAGAAAGAAAAAGGGAATTACTTGCATTGGGTGAGATCCAGCAAGCTATTGAACTCAGCAGGGGATCTTTGTCTTGGTTTCAGCAGTCTTTGGCTTGGAGCCATTGTTTCTCGAAGTTCAGAGAATCAATTTGGTTCTTTGACTCTTGAGACTGAATTGAATGAGTAATACTTATTTTGATAATCTGGAAACCCTGCTTGACTGACTCGAGGATGTTTAGAACAACTGTGTGCAGCCCACCTCTACTGCTGGCTTTGTTGATCTTTACTGAGTTGGGATCCCCAAGAACTCTTCACTCCTTCTGTTGCCCCCTGCTCTCTGAGATGCGTGGAAGGGTAAGGTACCTGATGCTGCTTCTTCCAGAGACTCTCTGGAGCTAATACTTACTTCAATATTCCTAACTTTCAGATTTTAATTAAATCAAATGTCAGTGGAATCATATTATTTTCGACTGGTTAGATTTTAATTTTGGTTTCAAACTGATCCTTCACTTTAATGAAATAATTATATAATGCAGGGATGTGTGGTACTATTCATCTGAATTAATAATGTGATCACTTTTTGTGCTGTCATTTGTTGCCAAGGAGGAAGAATATCAAGCAGCTTTCTCAGTCTGCAGATAAATGAGGCAAAATTCTCCCTGTTTGTGTTTACTGATTTGCACTCTCCCTTACAGACATGTTTTACCCACTGTGACTATTCTCCTTCACACATCTTACACCCAGAACTCATGGAGTCTGTTTTGTTTCTGGCTGAAGAAGCCAAGTTAGCAATGTGAGGGCAGACGACCATTGCCTGACTGCTTGAAGCAATTCAAGCAGAGTACAGAAAGCTTACTCAGTTACAAGGAGTGAAACATTAAAGCTTTCTGTTGCAGGCAGTCAACAAAAATGAATTTCAAGAAGCTTTGTGAATTGGAGAGTTGGTTAGGATAAAAAGCTGTTTAAAGGAAGTGGGCATTTAATGCTGAGATGAAAGGCCAGGTCAACAGGAAAAGATGGCAGCAGTGTTTTACCTGGTGGCATTTTTTCAAGGGCCTCTGTACTTCATTTAGGCTTTCATCCTGCTTTTTCTATAATTATCCTGTATGCAGTGAAGTAATTAGAAAGATGTTTGCTGCTCTGGTGAGGCTTTTTAAGGTGTTCAGCTCCTGCAATAGTACTGTCTCTGTGAGGGGGACACATTCTCCAGAGAATTTATGTAGAAACCACATGACGGGCACCCCAGGGAAAAATTCCCCCTGTCCTGGCAGCCACACACAGTACGTGTCACACTTTTTAGATCTTCATCTTTAACAAGGAAACAGAGTCATCGAAAAATAGAGAGTCGTGCAGTCTGGGTACACATGGAAAGCAGTTGCCCCATTTCACCTGAATGTGGTTAGCCACTCCATATGGGTGTCACGGGGATGTACCCGAAGGATCCAATTTCTACCCAGCAGAAATATTCTCAACCTAGTCTTATTACAACACTGTATGCAAAGATTGCTTCCCAGAGCAAAGCAGAAAAAACTGCCTCCTCTAGTGTGCTTGGTCTCACAACTGATTATCACTCCATCAGTGCTGAGACCAAGAAATTCTCTCTACTCCCTCTCGAGGTCACGCCTTCCTTGCCCTTTGTTCTCCATCACACTCACCTGCAGCCAGTCATCCTCAGCCCTAGGCAGCTTTGGTTAAGCTGGAATATGCTTTTAGCCCATATTCTCCCAGCCCCTCCTGTTTTTACTGCACAAAGAGACTGGTTTGGCCTGAAAGAGAAACCATTTGGCCTCTGGATCTAAGCTCTCCATTGCTACCTCTACATACAGCACCCCACACTAGCCCCAAAGGAGGCAAATGAAGCTGCAGCTCCTACACTTTAAACATCAGCAGACCCACTGGCACTCCTTGCAGGTCTTCTGGGTGCATCATCCACCCAAATGAAGGAGCTCTCAAGACAACTCACTGTCAGGTTTAGCATGGCTTCATACTTCAACCAGAAGTCATTTATTTATTTATATGCCATGGTTTATCAATATGTATGGGCTACAACCATTAACCTAAAAGGGATCTCCTGAGTCATCAAACCTAATTTCTTGCTATTTCAAGAATCTCACTCAGTTCAACCATAAATTTACCAAAAGACATCTTTCCTCTAATCAAATTATGTTGAAAAACAGGGAAGAAATTGTAATTTTAAAATCCTATACAAACTTACCACTCGATGTTTGTCTGTTAAGAAAGTCACCTCAAATTTTAATTATCTTTCAAAAAAAATATCCTGCAACTTTTTGCCATTTTACCAACCTGTGTTTCTGCCAAGGTGGGGATTAATGGGCTGTAGCCCACAGTCCAGAACATACCTTTGTTAGCACTACTCAGTATGTTACAGCAGTTACATGTAACCTTGCTTCAGAGAGCTGAGAGGAGATGCCTTTCTAGAGTTCTTCATCCACATCCAATATTTTCAGGGTTTCTTTCAGGATTCACTGAAAGAATTCCTTATTATCATGCCTCCTTTCAGCCTGAGCTGCCATCACTGCATTATCAGTTTTCATTGGCAGGAAGCTGAAACATTTTCCATTCTCTGGAAATGTTTGAGGTCTTGCATTGGGATTTCCCACAGTCTGTTAAGTATTTTTCCTTCTAAAATCTTCACCCAGTAGTTTGAAATGTGGGTAAGCTAAAATGGAAACTTTCTCAAGAGGCTTTTTTTCAATCTGGTAAATCTGGGTTCTCTTTTTTTATAACCCATCACAATATTTTTTGCAGTATTGGCAAAGGTCCTGTGATAAGATGTGAGCCCTGTGTGTATATGCTGTGAGTATCTGGGGAGCTGGACCAGTTTGTGAATTTTTTTCTAATGGTGGAAAGTCTCTCTTTACCGATCATGTATGATATGCAAATTTTACTGTCCCAACTCTCACATTTCTGACCTCATTTTCAGGAGAACACCATTACTTTTTTTCACCATTTGTAAATATATCTATTCCTACTCCCAGCTGTAGCATGTGCTAGGATTTGGGTAGAAAGAAAGTGTTTTGGTTCTGCTGTGCAGCTGTTGGCAATGTCCCCTTAAGGACCATTCTTTATTTTTTGAAGTGTATCCAAGTGTTGAGCTTGGAAGGAAGAACCAAAAGCTTTTCTGGATGCTGGAAAGAAGCACAGACTGAAGTGAAGTGTCAAAGCATGGGTGAATCAGGATATGACAGAAAAAAGTGGAGGAACTTGCAAAAATTTCCTAAAAGGATGGAGAAAAGTGGATGAACAATGAAGCAGGAGGAGGCCATGTTCCAGAAAGCCAAGAGTAGCCCTTGTAGGTGTATTTTGAATGTACATGTTTTATGGTTGCAGGTGCATATAACCATCAAACTCTTGAAGCAGAGGAAAATAAGCGCCAAGAATACTCATTACCTTTATTTCAACTTCTTATATGACAATGATTTACTGTTCCTTCTCAGTTGCTCTCTCCCCCACATTTTTCCAGCTATGGTGTGAAAGGAAGAGCACAATCAGCCTAAGCCATTTTTATGAACTGACTTGTTCAGTCATTTTCCTTTGGTTAACCAACAAGAAATAGATATATGCTTGCAAGTCCATCTGGTAAGAATCTGCAGCTGAACTGCGTGGCACCTCGGTGGGAAGCTGAGAGGCTTAATAAAGTACTTTGCAGTTACATACATTGCAAGAAGTTCTAACATCAGTCAAAGAAGTCTCTAAAATTAAATCCTAGTCTTTCTCTTTCAGTTCCTGATGACCAAAAGTGGTGAGTAGCTACACAGATAATCCAGACGTCTTTCTGACACGCTTTTGACTGAGCAGCATTTTTGTCAATTCAGCAAGTTTACGCCCTTAGATTTGGGGAAAGGAGAAAGAGAGAAAAAAGCATGACTTTAATGGTTCAGTAAGAACCAGTGATACAACTGGTATGACACATTTCTGTCCTTAGCTGAGCACTATGAAGTTCCACTCACTTCAACTGGTATTCTGGGGTTAGCCTAAAATGGCCTCTTGATAGGGGCTTTCCTGTTGTGGTGCGATTTCTGCGCCCTTCCTGGAGACAGCTTAGTCCGCGGAAAGAATCAGGAAAGACTCATCTTGTGGATGTTTCAGCAGATCTTTAATGGCGTCCGCATGGTGGGGAATCAGCACACACACTGACCAAGTCACGAGACAGTTCCCAAGTTCCCCTCGCAGGGGGACACAAAGCCACCAACCAAATGCAGACCTGGGCTACATGTGACTAGGGCAGATGCAGGGGCAGGGAGACCCCGTCCCAGATCCCAAATCCACCCGAGCATCCCCCCCCCCGCCCAGGGGAACGGGGGGAGGGTCCCACGACACTTTCCCCCTTTTAAAGGCTGCAGTACTCTTTTTCCTCCTAATGCCCTACATCTGGTTACATGAAGAGAGGAATTTATCATGTGGACAACTGGATGCCATTCCCCACGTGGTGTAAAAAAATTAATGGTTTGAAGGTGCTAGGGGCTCGGCCCCTGCCTGATTAATTTTTTGAGTCACTCCACAAATCAGTTCTTAAGAAATTAAATGCCATTGTCCATCATCCCTGGGAGAGAATCCACAGCTGGACAGAGAAGCAAAGGAAAAAGATCGAGAGTCATCTGTCCGTATCAAAATCATATCTTAACAACTTTCTTGTGCTTGAATTCATTGAAATTTCAATTATGATTCATCCAAGACACCTCCAAGATACTTTTGTCTCCTATTGTTGTTGGAGGAGATGATTAATGAATCTCAGCTTGTTATGTAAAAGTGAATAAAGCATTTGTTTCCTGATTTATGTAAGGAGCCAGGGAGCTATCATAACTTGCCACAAACCATATGGTTCTCAAGTGCATTTCTATCTCGTACATTTTTCACTTTTAATGAAGTCCAGATCAACTGTTTGTCTATCAAATGTTCTTACTCACTTGACAAAGTCCTACAGTTCTAGTGCAATTTCCTTTTTTTAAAGCAGATTCAAAATCTCTAGTCACTCTTTCTCCTTGCAGATAAATAGGTTGTTTGTTTCTAGTTCTCTTAGTATTGTCACATTGATCTATGTGTGTAAGTAAGACTCCAAAACTCCTGTGCTTTTCATGGCTCCAGGTTCTAGCCAGGTTGCTATCAAGTTTGTTAGCTGTCTCAGCTTAAGCAAGACCTTACTTTCTGTCTCTGTCCCATTTTCCACATTATTTTGAAGGACTTTTCCCTAAGTGCTTGTGATGCTTATTCCAGGATTACTTTATATTTCAAGCAATCCTCCTGACTGTGACTAATTTTGTCACAGTGCAAGCATTTACCTCAATTTCTTCTTTCTGCTTTTTCTGAGTGCCAGCTTCCTGGTTTGAACCAATTTTAACACTTCTTTCCATCCACCACAAGTATCATAAAACAAATGAGAATTCCTCTTTTCCACCCAGCTTGGCACAACCCTGTGCTTATAGCGTAGGCTGTAATGGGGTCCCTTACTCCTTACTTTTACTGGAGTTTCCTCTTCTCTTGCCAGTGCAAATACTGTGATGACTATCCCAAGCTTCTAAAACCAAACTTGTCCTGACTCCCACACTGAGCTCTACAGCCTGTCTCCATCTACATTTGCTTGTTAAACCACATGCAATCCCTGTCACTCCCTAGGCCAATGTACCTCAGGCTGGCCTGAAACTGCCCCACTCACCCCTGTACAGAAAAGAGCCAGCCGTGTCCCACTGTACGATGTGCTGCTAAAGGCACAGTCAAACACTCATACAGGTCCCCTCAGAGGCCAAGCCCCCCGGGCATCTCTCCCTGACCATGTACTTGGCACTGTTGGACACATGCGCTGCTGCTCAATTGAGCTTTGCAAACAGCATGCCCTGAACCTGAGCTGGCTCCTCAGGGATCAGAAAAAATGTGCTGCTGATGCTCAGATCCAGCTGAGCATTTATTAATTGGTCCAACCTGAGATGCCGCATATAGATTATGTATGTATGGATACATGAAGGGTGCAGGGCTGCTCACATGCAGGGGGTTACTTCTCTCTGTTCTAGCACACTGAAGTTGCTCAGCATCGCAGGGACGTAACCAGCCTATCCCACCTTTGATGCTCAGTCTGAACAGATGTGAATAGGTGAACATTTGCAAAGAATGAAAAGGAAGTAGCTTTGATTTTCTAATTAAGCATCGATTGCCTAATGTCACTAACACTGAACGCAAGGGTGTTTTTTCAGTCTTAGAGTGCTCTTTCTTTTTTCAAGCAGGCAGCTCTAGTCAAAAGATGAACAAACAAATACTGACAAGTTTTTACCAGGAACAAAATAAAAGACTGTATCATGCATAGTCTGCTAAAAACTACTTTATTTTTTCCTCTATGAGTGGGAATACTACTTGAAAAATATTTCAGAATTTGTACCTGTATGAATTAGAATTAACTTATTTACTCACAGAGCCCTTTCCACACAGGGTCAAATAACTAACAACATAATTTGTCTTTTCTTTGATCAAAGTTTAATCAAACAGTAACCATGGGGATGTGAGGATGTAAAGGCAGAAAAATCAAACACCATGAATAATACCTCTTAATAGAGATTCAGCAACCATAAAAAAATAAATAGACTGTCGCTGTTTCTAGGTTCCTTGATCCAAACAGAAGAAAACACAGGATTTTACTTGCATTGCTAATGTCACAAGATTGCAACTAGAAGAATACCTGGACATGTGATGTTCTATAGGAATTATTATTTTTGCCTAATTGCTGTGTTTTTCTGGAAGAGTGAGAGGTGATTCCCATTTTTTATTTCCTGCCCCATGTCTGTCAAAAATAAATACAGTCCTGTATTAGAGACAAAGAGGTTTGAGTTACACACTCAAAGGCAAAATCCTGCAGTCCTTATTCAAAGGAAAATATTTCCTGACTGCATTGGGAGCTGAATCTAATGAGCTGGTCTCACTTTTGCCACATGAACACATGTAGAAACACAGAAATCCTCAAGCTTTGTCCTGAACACTGAACCACAGACTCAGCAAACAAACAGCCCATAATTATTTGCTCAATTACTCTCGGAGCACAACATCCCATTACCCTTGAGCTAGCAGGGGAAGGACGGTGCTCAGTTCTGATTTTTTTAAATACCTTTTTCCATAGTTTTGTAATATTGCTGAATCTTGGCAGGTCACCATGGGACAGCAAATATTGCCTTCCCACTTCAACACATTTTAAAATTTTAAATCTTAGCATGGACAAAAGAATGTATGTTCCCCAGGTAATGCCTCAAAAAAAAAAATTTAAAAAAAAAAAGAAAATACAAAATCCCCATAAACCACAACATCTTGGAAATTTTCCAAACCTACTTGGTCTGAGCCAAGTATCTGGTGTGGAAAATTACAGTCCAAATGGTTAAGAATTGCTAGAAGCAATTGAAAACAGCTTTTCCCAAAGGAAAATGTTGGGCAACCTTACTGATAAGTGGCCTTACAAGTTCTGCATGAAATAATAATAAAAAAAGGAATACCAAGTAAATAATGCCTTTGTTTACATTGGTCCTATCTCCTCCTGAGATGATGAGTGTTAACTGTTTAATGGCTTGCTACAGCTACTCAAGTAATAAATAAAAACTGGTGGCTTTCCCTTAGAGTCAGTTGTGAGATTTCGTTGTCCACATTGATGCACCCACCCTCTCTCATGTCACCCTCCTCCAGCACAGCAGAGGGGACACTGTGCAGCTCAGTCTCATTAGCAGCCACATCCTGACAGGAATTTATACTCTGTTTTTTTGAGGGAGGGGGGAGGATAAGAGAGTCAGGCAATTTAGTTTAATTGCAATAGGCATGCAGAGGAGCTGCACCCTCCTGCCCCAACTCGTCTTGCCCTGCTCCAGAAAAGAGCTGCTGCCCTGTGCTGGTCTGACACACATCACCCCCAGCCAGCTCTTTGCCTTTTATTCTGCTATTTATTAACTGATGCCCGCAGATAGTTCCAATGTACTCTGGCCTCATTACGAAAAGGCAGACTCTCAGTTCAGTAATCTCCCAGGATAAAAGAAAACAAGGAAAGAAGAGAAGAAAGTAATTTATGTTACTGCGGCGAGGCTTGAGAGAGATGGGCTGCTTTCTCAGCTCCTACAAAAGGCATCCATGGGCAGGAGGATGACTGGCCTTAGTTAAGATGTGCCTCAGCCTGCCTTGGTTAATACCTTTGTGGTAGCAAACTGATAGTTTCATTGTTTCCTTCCAAGCTGGGCCCTGTCTCTGTTGTGCTTGGCCATCCCACTGCTACAAAGACATGATTTAGCACAATGGTGACACCCTCAATTATAAAGAAATGGGATTATTATTGATTTCAAAGTCAGGATTTTACTTTTGCCTGATCTTTCTGTTGTTCACCCTATACGCCTTGAGCCCAGCCTCCCCTAGGATGTTGTCCAGAGGGTCAGAATGCAGAAAGCCATCACCTTCTACTGCTACAATGGCCTCCCTAAGCAAAAGAAAGAAAGAAAGAAAGAAAAAAAAAAAGAAAGAAAGAAAGAATTTACCTTTTACAAACCTAAAAGTCTTAAAAATACAAGTGGGGATACCCTTCCTGGAAAATCAGCAACCTTAAACAGTTACCTTTCCAGTTCAAATCCAGAACAGTAAAAGTAAAAGTAAAAGCTCTGGAGCAGAGTGAAAGCTGCCATGTTTGCAGAAGCTGAGCTCACAGCAGAAGCTAAAACCTAGGCCCCACAGCCCTACTTGAGGCAGCTGAGACCATACCCTGCTCTGCAGCGTGCTCCGCGCCTGCATGTGCCTTCCTGACTTGGTAAAGCTCTCCTGTTAAGCATGAATAATGAACCGATTTGCATTAAAAATAACTTTCTTTTTCCCCTCAGCTATTTTTTTTAAACCAGATCATCCTCACAAATCCAGTCCACAAAGCTGCTCTGCAAATCATTCATCTAGCAGAAAGACTGCTGCCAAAATGCAAGGGCAGAGCAAGCAGTCCTGGGCTTAATAAAGCATTTGCTAGTGATTCTCTCTCAAGAAAACATTACTTCCTGCAAAACCCCCCAGGTTAGCTATACAGAACTACTGTGGGGTACTTGGTCAGAGGAGAAACTGCTCATTCACTGGTATTATTGCTTTTTTATTGAGCCATTACTCTTAAGTATCCGTCTCTTCATCTAGTTTTGCATCTAAAATGAAAGATAGACTCACAATGTCTGTGTTCAAATCCTCCTCGCATCCACATTATGTGAACACAGCTGTGGCTTTTGTGGAATGCCAGGTCCCACAGCCACCCTTAGGAAGGACCCAAGCCCATTCCTGTCTGCATGGCACTGCCTGGCAGAGAGGCTGGCCGTATTTCCCCTTTCAAGACACCCATCCGCATCCCACCTGCACTTCCATACACTATAAGGCCTTCCCTAGGAAGGAGAGGGGATGTCTTTTCAACCAGAGCCCTGCCTGCCCAATGTGCCTCTGCTAAGCATAGAAATCCGTGGAGCTGTGCTGGGAGATGTGATAAGCATGAGGCTGCTTTCTCTGGCTCCCGCATTGATTACAAACACGCCTTCTCATCTCTTCATGCTTATTACTTCCCAGTGCCACGTCCTGGTTCCCTCTTGCACCTTATGAAAGCTTGTGACCATTTTTCAGTAACATCAGTGTGCATATTCTGTAACTACCCTCTGGTTTTATCTGTAGGCAGTTATTAAACTGACGCTGTCTTATCTCTCCTTTCCTCCACTTCTAAATATGTCACCCATCCCAATATCTGCTCTACCATACTGGCTTACCACATCTCTCTCCCTCCCTTCAGTCATGTATCAGCACTATCTGCTCTATGCAGCAAAACTAGGGGAGATCCAGACTATGAGTCTTTTTTTTTTCTTCTTTGCTATTTGCCATTTTCACTTTGAATCCTTTTCTAAGTCTACTTGCAGTAAATCAAACCCTTTCCCCTTAAGGATCTCTTTGCCGGAACAGTCTCTGGGACTGATGCCTATTGCCTTTGTATAATGCCCTTCTCAGAGCCTGTATGAAGTACTTTGTTATCCAACGTGAGGCTAATTTAAATATCCCCTGCTGTACAAATATCTGTTACACTTCAAAGGTAGGTTGTAGACCTCCAAGCAAAAGCCACTACGCTGGCAACTCATAACTGATACTGCTTCAGCTAATTTTACAGGAGAACTTCCTTTATAATATGTGCCATTTCTGGCCAGAAGGAATATCCAACAGCCAGCACCTGGTACAATTGCATATTCTTCCCTGCAACAGCACTGCTTCTTCACACATCATATTTTCCTTTTCTATCCACACACTCTTTATATTTTCCTGAGGTGAGGCAAAACGCAGGACTTCCATCTCAATTTTATAAAAGTCACACTCCTTCTTTACTCCTATGCCATAAACCACCTGGCAGCAATGTTATACTGGAAGTCATGAATCCATTGCTCTTAGATATGAGCAAATGCACTGACTATGCTGTGGGGTAATTGCTCACACTGAAATAGTCTCTCATGTATGTTCACTGTTAGAATTGTATTCAGTTCTAGTTCCAATCCTCACTCCAAAGACACACAAAGTGAGCAGAGTTTAGGAAGCTCTGCCCAGCCACTAAGTTCTGCAGATGAATGGATTTAGGAAGAAGATATTGATTCATTTTCAGCTGGGATTTACAGTGGCTTTATTGCACCCACAGCACCTTAAGCCGCCATCACTCTTTGGAGTACCTGCAATCAGTGCAGCCCTTTTCATAAATGCCACAGATGAAATTATACTCTGCTTTTACAATTTATCCAAATGCTTTTTGCCAGACTTTTGCAGCACATATACCTCAACCTCAGATTTGAGGAACTCAGAAATGAGTTTATCTGTATGTGGCTACACTAAATACAGCTCAATATTTTTCTTTTAAATGTTCCTTGTGTCCAGCATATTTGTTTGAATCCGATTTCTGTTTCATTATCTTTACCTCTAAGTAACTTTGGACAAGTTTCCCTAACAGGAAGGCTGCTTCAGCTTTACTTTTTGCTCTGATGTTGTAAAATCACGCTCATTTGCTTTAAGCTTGACCTAGAGCCTTTGTCCACTGCCTTCTGGATCCCTGAAAGTCAAGACATTTGCTGCTCCTACCTCTGCCTCCATTTTCAACACCACACTGTGAATCCTCGTGTTACTGACACATAGGCATATTGTCTCTCTTTATACACATATGGCTCCAGGGAGCAGTGCTGTACCTTTTTAGCCAAGAAACACTTCTCTGTCAAGCATCTCTATTTTTGTGTCTTGGCTGAGTGGTAAACAGGGTCAATCCCAAACTTGGGCCAGCTGCTCTACACTGCAACCTTTCCTAAAAGTGCTATCAAAGCTCCTAAGTGTGAAGCTCTAACTCCTAAATAACATGGCTTCTCCCATTCTTTTGGAGCCCTTAGAATATCCTGACCCATATCCTAGCTAACTTGGTTTTTTTATTTGAAAGCCTCTTGCTGAGCCCTTCATGAAGCCTGTGACATTCCAGTGTTGAAGGCTTCTGTGTGAAGCCTCAGTCAGAGCTGTCTCCCCAACTTCTGCCAGTGACAGCTTCCTTTTCTATACAGGTCACTTAATTGTCTCTCAATTCCAAACTCCAAATGTCATCTTCCTTAAAAAAATTCCAATAAAATAATAAAAACCACCTGGCTGCTGGCAGGCAGTTTGGTAAGCTTGTCAGAACTAATTCCAGTTTCATGTTATTTGAGACATTAATCTTGTGTTACTCTGCTAAAAGCTGTAGTAGGCACATCAAATATTTTACTTCATTATTATACCTCATTCCACTCCAAACACACTGTTGCTGACAAAAACATGTCTGTAGCTTGAGAAACCTACATTTTCCATTCCAAATAGCAGCTCTTTCTTTGTCTACATCTTCTGTAAGAGGGTTTTCCTCCATCTGCATGCCAGGTCCACACTCACAGCTTTTAATCAACCAATTATAATTACACCACATTCCATCAATAGATATCTGCCTCTCTCTAACCCCAAATATCAAATATTCCCACCTCACCTCCTATCCCTCCAGCTTCTCCCACTGCAATACAAGCCCTACCTATATTATATATATATTTTCTTATCCTCTTCATTCTCCTTGTCTTCCTATTGAAAATTTCATGAGTATTTGTATAAGATGCTAAAAGAATTTGACAGGTGTTTTGCTTGCGTTAAAAGAGAAAGTATTTCTGGTAAGCAATCCTATTATTACATTATGCCTAGTGGGATAATCATATAAGCATTTCAACCTCTTAAGCAATTTTTTTTTTCCTTTTCTTTTTTTTCTTTTAATCATGTTTTTTACCCAGTAAAAGCAGGTAAAGTAAAGCCCTCAGTTTCTATACTGACAATATGTGATGTCAGATGAACTTTTCAAAACTGCTCCCTCCCCATCCTTCCAGATTTAACTTCAAAAGGACCAATGCCAATCAATCCAAATGCTTGGAAGATCTCTTCTCTAGGATTTCTACCTAAATTGTTTAATACAAAATGTTGTATTTTCTTTTTGGAACCATAAGAAACAAACAACTTTAGATAAATAATTTCATAAATGGTGACACAAAGTTCCATATTTATTATGCTAGCAGTTTCTCAGGTAACATCTCCATTTACAACTAACATGTTTCCTTCGGCTGCCAGCATAACAAGAGAACCTGACTCTTGGTGATTCTTTCGTCAATAAGATAAAAATGTAGCAGACCAGACTCTGCTTCCAAATGAACTTGTGCATGAGGGAGCTTACTTTCATCCTGCAATTGGCTGTTAATTAGGTATGTTATAAGAAGGACACCATAAGGCTCAAAGAAAATCTTACAGAATTTTTGTAATTAATTTAAAAGTATATTTAAGTCCACAGCTTGAATTAAAATATACACAAGAGAAGGAAAACCTTTCTTTGATAAATTTCACACTACTAAGGTAAGTATTTGAATGATTAAGATCTGGGTTTACATTTGGGGGCATAGATCCATCATTATTATAACCTTTGGTAGTTTCTAAATGGTTGGAAAATATTTTGCTACTGTTACATGGTGCAACAAGACAAGCCTGAAATAACATCAAAATAGCATGCTGCTACCAAGTGAAAATACTATACAAAATTAAACATCTTCAGAGAACATGGCAAGTATCTCCACAGGTTGGAGAAACACAGGTTGGTCATGGGCTCTTAACAGTGCCTTCCCTGAGCGTTGAGTAGCTTCTCATTTCTGCTTTCTACTGCAGGTGTCAAATGGGAACACTCTGTGAAATATGATTTCATTTTTTATCATCTAAAATAGAGAAAGGGGAATGATACTGGTGAAATCTGTTCTGGAAGTTGTGATAGAAAGCACACTAGAAAGAAAGTACCTGCAAAGTATGGAGAGGCAAAAATAAAGCAAGAATTAAAGAAAATGGATAAGACAGAGAAGGAAGCAGCATGGGGAGTCAAGAACCTTAAAATAAAAAGCATTCATATATTTTTAGTATGTAAATATGTTCAACTCACAGGCATAATTCAGCTATAGTGCCAGTGCAAAACAGGAGGAGCCTTTTGGTTTCTGTCAAGGTCTTCATACTGCAAGCAGGGAGCCCTGTTTGTTTATATGTGCCAGCCGAGCAGATGCAAGCAGAATGCCCTGTATGCCTTGCTCCCCAGCCGTGAGGTTCCCTCAGCCATTGCTGAGATGTGCTCTCCCTGGCTTGAGTGTGCTCGCACAGAGGCAGGCACGATCCCAAAGCTGCAGTAGACCCCACCTCTCCAGCACAAACTTACCCCTGGCCTGAACCACTGTTTTCAAGGTTAGGATAAAATCTGTAGAGAGAGTTATTTTTGAGGAAAAAATTCTGATTAGTGTAGCATCTAGGCAGCATACATAGTAGAAAGTAATTTCAACAACACAAAAATTTCTATTTGTAAACATGACAGCCCCCCACCAACACAATACAGCAAAAATACTGTATAGAGTTCAATCTTCAGGATATTGATTACTGCACACATTTCCCCTTTCTTCATTGTGATCTTCAGGGCTCTGTTTTCCAGGGTGGCACTGAAGATTTAGCTGGCATGTTTACATGATATATTAGCCCATACTTTACCTGTCATATGTGTGGCTCAGAGTTAACTATTCAAGGGAGATGTTTAGCAAAGTTTTTTTCCTGCCACAGGGCTCTGATGCCTGGCAGAAGTCAGGCCTAACCTGGTGATTTTCAGTTTATGGACATTTTACACTGCTCAGCCCTTCCAGCCCTAGCAAAGCTCAGTGTCCATGTTTTCATGTCTGCCTCTGCAGCCTTCTCACCCCTGGCAGCGGCTCCCTCCTGACTGCTGGGAAGACCTGGGATTTATTCCCAGACAGGAAAGCCAAGGCAGTGACTGGAGAATTAAGTATTTCCTTTTATTCTAACTTTAGGAGAAATGTTTGGATTTCTGCATCCTGTAAACTGATCATTTCTATATGCCTCCTATGTCTGCCTGCCTTGTATTTATCACCTGGTCAATGCACCTCAAACTTCTTCTCAGGTGGCCTCCAGTAGAAAGAATTGTAGACATTGATCCTCAAAGTCCCAGGGGACCTACAAGTGCTCTTGTTTGTAAAAAGCACTATCATTTAAAAAAAACACATTTTCTGCTTCAGTCAAATCATATAAAGGCCACCATTTTCTGTCTCAGCCCCTTTAAGTGGAATTTCTCCTCTGGCTTTAATGAGTTCACTGTATATCAGCGACATATAAGTGATGTGGACAAATTCTCTTTTCCTTTGCTGCAGCCAGGTGCCAGGCTGCTAGAGAAGCCAGGACTGCATCAGGCTGCTATTTAAAACCTCAGCCAACTACCTCACAGCTGGATCCTAAAACCCAACCTAAAAAAGATGAGCACCGCTGTGCTAACCCTCTGTGAGATAAGGTCTTCGCTCTTCCCATCAGAGCAATACAATCCCTTTCTCCTGCTCCAAAATCTGCAGGTGTTCCTCATGCCTGAGGCCACAGAAGGACCCAGCAGTCCTGTTGCTGGCCATGGCATTGGCAGCTGCACAGTTTGTCCAAGTAACCCTTCAATATTCACAAATAGAAGTAACGAAAGGGCAGCTGCTTGTGCTTTCTCAAAGAGCTCCTGGCAAGTCTTCCTAAAAGCATCAAAACCCAGAAAAATAAATTCAAAACATGTTAATTCTCTCTAGCTTAAAAAACTGTAAATCCTAAATTATCCAGTAGATTAATTTTCTCTTCTTATTTTTGTTATTTCCAGTCAGCTGGTATTTTTCCCAAATTAACATATAGCTCATGTTTTTAGATTAATTTAAAACTTGGATCTTCTTAATGCTGAAACTCACATCTGCTAAAATCATGAGAGCAGCTTTAACACTGCATGTAGTTTTAATTCTGTATTAGGAAAAAAAAAGTGAATCTGAGCTAAAAAGTATGTCATCCTATGTCATCCTTGCTGATATGAATGAAAACACACACTGTTATTCAGGACATAAATAAGTGGTCATCAGGCAAATGTCAAGGCGTACCCAGCTCTCTGCCCAAGCAGAATACATCTCAGGTGGTGCCAGGAGAGCACTTGGCACCAACACTAGTGCTAACTTGATACGGAACGTGCTAGTCTGGAGGTGATGTCTGGGGTGAGCCACTGCCTAGTGTTTCCTGGCAACCCCAATGCTTTTGGAGGCCATTGACCCATTCCAATCACATTTGAAAAGGAGAGGAAATCGCTTCATACCTATCTGAAGTTCTACAAGTTTTGTAGAGAAGCAGTGGGCTAGAGAAACTGAAGAACACAGCACACTTGGTCTCTCCTTTGGGAAGCATTTTACAATGAACTTTCCATGCAGAAGAGGGAATTAAGGAATAAAAGACACAAACATTGCGGCAAAGCAGGCTTCATTAACTCTGCTGCTCATAGAACAACTTGTATTTGACACTGGGCAATTATCCAGCCAATAATGACACTTTCAGCTCAGCAAAAAGTCTTAGATGAAGACAGGGGAGGTTTAGAGGCTGTTCAGTTACATGCTATCCACCAGGTCAAATCATGTTCTACAACAGTTTTGATTATTTGGATATTTTTATCTTGCTGTTACATAAAAGGATCCAAAAGCTAGCTTAAGTAAGGAAATCAGCTGTGAAAGTGAAGCAAATAATTGCCTTACAAAGGGGCTGAAAGAGAAAAATTGTGCGGTTTTATCAGTTTCTATTGATCAGGTGAATTGGCACAGAATATGCAATAAAGTAAGTGCTATTTCTCACAAATTTCCTCATTTTAGGCCTCAACTCTATTTTGTTTTCTGGCTTCTTTGTAAAGTTGATGGAAATACTTAAGGAGGCCCTTAAAAAACTTCTGTTGCTTTTGGTTGATTTCATCCTTAAGTTTGTGTTGATAGAAAACAAAACCAATACTTGTGAAAACTTAATAAAGACATTAGGATTTTTTCCAAAAATATGATTAAAAACAGCTAAGGAACCATCTTTTGTGATGGTGCTTGGAGGTTAGTAGAAGTCTTACAAGAGTGTTGCCACATGAATTGCCAAGCTGCTTTGCAGCATGGTCCTCACCTTGCTGTGGGCACACACTCCTCCTCTGTCAAGCCTCCTAACGTGAAACAGTGGAAAGCCAGGTGCAACCAAGAGCAACTTCCGTGCATGAGCTCTGGCAGACACATTGTTTATGATGAATTTGTGTGTTGAATCTATGTGGAGCCTGCCCCAATGCCCTGAAGCAAGAAATGTCATTTATATTCATGTTCCAGAAAAGAGGAGAAAATTATTCTAAAAGAATTAAAGGCGGCTGAGCATGGAAGGATGCCAGCCTTCAAACAAAATCTACGTTGCTGAGTGTAGGCATGAGACGTGTATTGCTCCTCTTCTCAAAACCACTTGTTTCTACACAGATTGTATTTGTCATCAATACCATCAGGTTTCTGGCTGCTGCACACCCATAGTATTATAACATTTTCCTGTAGGATAAGCAATTACAATGAGATGCTGCAGTTCATGAGACGAGCAAAAACAATTGGTATGCTACTGGCTTTTCCTCACTACATCCCTTAGCAATGGCCTTTGTCCTCACAGATTGTTCTGGATTGTCAGGTGTATTTCTGGGATGGTGCATCCACCAGTTCTCCCCAGGTGCCTGCAGCTGTGGCACAGTGTCGTGGAGAGATCTGATGTAGGGCTAGGTCGGGCCTCAGCAAGCCTGCTGCTCTTCCAACCTTCCAGTGGTCTCAACAGAGATCTTCTTATGTGTTCTTCAAAGATTAACACACTAGATCTGTTCTTTTGGCCTAAATCATTTATGATTTGCATTATGCATGTCCCTGCCTCCTCTGAGTTACGCTGTTTTCCTGCAGAGCCCTGAATAACTCAAAGTAAGGGCTATCCTGCTGATAGGGTCAAGAGTCTTTTGTTTAAAACCTGCAGAAATATATCTCACCACTGTAATGGGTCCAGGATCGCCTTAACTAATACCAGGAAAGGGCACAAGTTGAGACAGACAGAAGCAAATCTCCAGCTGCACAGACTAATGAAGGCTTTACATGCTGATCTGAGATTGTCCAAATGACACTGTACTCAGCTGAGAGTTCAAGACTTGTGCTTTAGTTGTCTCACAGAGGAACACAGAGAGGCACCACTGAGATCAGCACTACCCTGCCTGGCATCTTTGGAGGTGCAAATAAAGCTATGGACCCTTACACGATTCCTTGGCATTCAGGATGGTGTTCTGATTCTTTCCTCAGCCCAGTATTAGCCTCATAGATTTTCTAGACCATTGCTGATTTCAAAACACTTTGCCATACTTTGAAATACAGCATTACATAGGTGAAAGCAAGGAAATACCTCAGCACTTCTTTGCGTACAGTTGGCTTTTCAAAAGTGTTTTCTGACTACTTTTGAGACTCAGCTGTTGAACACATTGAGAGAAGAAAAAATGCTCCTGTGAAACATTTCATGTGATAGGAAAGAGGAAAAACTGCTGGTTTTCCTGCATTGTGCAGTTCCCCTGATTCCCCTTCCTTTCTCCCCAGAAAAAAAATGGAAAAGAACACTCAAACTGGGGCAAGAGGGTCATTTAAGTAGCATCTGAAGTCAGCACCAATCTAAGGAGCAGTCTGCTCCATTTGTACACACAGTGTCTGGCTGAAACAACTAACAGAGCAGAACTGGTCACCAGTTTTTAGTAGTAATGAAAAGATTTCCATTAATTTCAGCTATAAATTGCAGTGAGATGGAGCCAGCTGGGCTCCCACACTGCAGCACCTTTGTTTTCTACATGTCAATTCAATAAATGTCATCCGCCAACTCTAAAATTGGTTTGTTATGGGTTTTTATGCATCAGGATCTGAATTCCCCCAGGCTTAAGAGGAGATCCAGAGCCATGTTGGCCCATAGTCTAAACTGAGGAAGCAAAGCTTAAAGCAGTGAGGGCTGTAAGCCTGCTAGTACACTTGGCACTGAATGCCAAAATTCTACCATTCCACAGGCCAAAAATTTGGGGGCTATTAAAACGGTCATTGCCAATCTTTAAGTCAAGCTGCTGGTACTATCATTAGTCCAGGATTTGTGCTCCATGGGATCTGTTAGATACCATGCCCCTGATGAATCATTTTTTTTTCTACAGTGGTGGTAAATTTTTCTACCAAGGTGGTAAATTAGGCCCCAAGGGGAGCAAAATATAAGAAATTTCTAGGTTTGCCTTTCATCTTATTTTACCCATAAATGCAGCCTCTGTGTTGTCCTTCATTCCCTCTTCCCCACCCTTTCAGTTTCCCCTGACTCTGGGCCTTTACCCCCTCTGGGTTATTTTAAACCTCACTGATGCAGAATACCAGTCAGAAGGAGAACGGTTGGATGCCTGGGGAAAAAAGGAACCAAAGAGGACATTTTCATCTTTTTCACAGGGACTGATGAGTGGAAGGGTGAGTTCACAGTGGCTCTTGCAGCAATGTTCCTTTGTTCTGCCTGTATTAAAACAGACGTTAAGAAATAAACATCATAATTTGAATTGCTTCCCAATCTAAATCTTCCTCCTACTACTTCAAACCCCTCTCTCACAGACAACAGAGTGAAATTTGCAGCCATTGAGCAAAAACTGCCCCTGATATATTTTTTACTCTTCTGTGTTTTTCTGTATTTTTTGGATAGATAAACAGGAGCAGCAGTTTCTTGAGATCAAAAAAGAACCAGGGCACTGACATAGAACAAAATTGCTGTTTTATTCAAACTGTTTTCTGTGGGAAAAAGAAACTGGCTACTGGAGCTACTTCTAAGCAACTAGATCATCATAAGATTCAGAAATACATATCTGGGGAAAATATGTATCCCAAGCACAGCTGAACAGTAGAGGTCCAGATGTCATTCTTTTTCCGTTCCAGGAAAGGGGAAAAGGTTTCCTACAAAAACATATTTTTTCCCTGTCTCAGGAAAAGCTGTATTAATAAATAAGCATCACAGTATGAATCTCTGCCCTGGCTCCATCTGTTAAGCTACTACAAGACTCCAGAGAGAGTCTTCACTCAAATAACATTAAATAGAAATGAGGAGTGGCCTGGAATTTATTTCTCAGAGCCATAAACCCAGGAAAAGCAGGTAAGTCCATGCTGCCAGGGTAAAAAACATACCCTGAACTGTTACATTTGCCTTGGTTCCTTTGCTGGTAGTTGCCTGTGTACAAACAGAACTTACTGAGCGTTGGTCAGATTTTTGACTGACCAGGTCACGTTTTTTCCATTAATGGGTGAACCACCAAGGAGTAACAAAGCAGTTTCTGCCTCTCCCAGAGGAGCAAAGAGGTTATCTTGAGGCACTCTTTCCCCTTGGAACATGTAAGACAGACAGCATGGAGGAGACCCAAGGCTGATAAAGCCTCTCTGCGTAAATTTCTCTCCAAACACTCTCCCAGCAGTGTTTTCTGTAGCACTGTCCTGATGCACTAAGGTGTGGATGTTGTAGTTACAGAATAGGAGGGTGCTGAGGAACAACAAGTAGATACTACCCTGCTGAGCTTCTTTGGAGGTGAAACAGCCAGCTGCAGCTGGAGGATAAACTTGGGTGAACTTGGCCTGAGAAAAGAAACTATGCTTTGGCAAGCCTGCAGGTTCCTATTTCAAGAGCAGGAGGGATAGTTTTTGGATTAAAGTTCACTGCATAAATGAGGTATGGGTAACATTTTAATTGATTACGTAAAGTAACCCAAAAGTACAAGCTGACAGCAGGAGCAGGGTCCTCTGGGATCAGTCCCAGAGATTCCTTCTGTAATGGGTATCTCCTTAACATCCCAGCCCTTCTTTATAGTAACAATACCTCCTTTCTTTAAATCCCTAATTTCCCTACTTTTTCTGTTCCTTTTTGTTAATTAAAAACCCTTGCTAGCTTGTATCAGTCTTAGCTAATTTCCCAAGTGTTCCTCCCATGTTTTCTATCTTTTCTGCATCCCCATCTCTATGATCCGCTTTCTCTCTGTACATCAGTCTTCTGAAACCTTGCTAATATTCATTCATGTTTCTTCGTAACTGTCCAACAAGCTCTCATAGTAGAGCTCAGTGTTTTGGAACTTCCAAATCCTTTCAGGGGATTCAAGGTGTCTGCTTTCCATACATTTTTTCAAATTTTCTTCTAAGCCTTCAGCTTTGTACATGAGAATGACCAACAGTATTATGATGTCATTTTGTTAGAAAAAGCTCACTAAGTGACTGCACACAGTAGATACTCTGAACATGTATCGGGTAGCTCTAACCAAGAAGAATTTCCTAGCAAATCTGCATCTGTGGAGATGTAGACTCCTTAGGCTGTCAAGTGCTTTAGCTATCTGCTCATTAAATCGTCACATCCTACCAGAGATGAGGGAGAACTCAGTTCTGCTGACATGCAGCTTCCAGAGCAGCAATAGCAAAAGGTCAACACTTGAACGCTGTGGGCCTTGTGACCAAGGACTCTGTCTGACACCTGTGTTACTTGTTTGATTGCTGAACAAAACCCCCAGCAGCCATGACAGCAGGCTTATGCCAGACACTGGACATGCTCTGTACCACAGGTTACCTCGTTCTTGCCTTCTTCAACCCCTGCAGCCCAGGCATCACCCTGCCTCCACCAGAGGCCACTGGGGCCTCTTCACCAAGGTAAAGCACTTGCCAGCAATGCACTCTCCAGCACCTTAGAGTATCATGTCCAGGTACCACAAGGTATCCAGGGCTTCCCAAACTCCATGGTGCATTTCTGCTCGTATCTGTGGAGGACATAACCTGTACAACACAGCCTGGACA
Source organism: Dryoscopus gambensis (assembly GCA_013389985.1). Lineage (NCBI taxonomy): Eukaryota > Metazoa > Chordata > Aves > Passeriformes > Malaconotidae > Dryoscopus > Dryoscopus gambensis. The sequence goes on along the minus strand of WEIT01013850.1, from coordinate 36,958 downwards.
CACTTCCACAGCGTCTGCAAACATGCAGAGTATCTGGCACTGCCACGGGCATGGTGATGAGTCCTCAGGCCCACCTTCCTCCTGGATAGTGTGGACCACCAAGGACTCCTTTTTCCTCCCTCAATTCATGTTAATTGTTTCATCTGGTTTCAGCATCCTGTGGTTTATGGACCCAAATGCTTTCCTCCCTCCCCATCTCCATGTTGGGCTTCACTGTATCCTGCTCATAACCATGGGACTGAGTTATATGCTGCATAATGTGCAGGAACCTGTTCACGTGAATTGGCCTGGCACACAATGCTCCTAGCAGCTGTTTAATGCTACTTGACAGGATGTCTTGCTACTCACAGTCCAAACAGCTTTTAAGCCTTCTTCTATGTCCTGCCACTGAGAACTATTAATGTCCACACATAACCTCTGCTTCTGGGGCCTTTCTTGCTGCTTCTCCTCCCACCAGTCCCTCCAGCACAGAGGCCCCAGGCTGACATCCTCTCTAGCTTCCCAAATCTCTCTCTTTCCCTCCACTTTGTAACATTTTCCCTTTTGGGTTGCCAAATTGTCTTCCTGCCCCCAATACCATCTCATCTACTGATTACTTAAAACCCACACATCACTTCTGTCACCATTTCCATATGAAAGTGTACAGTTTCTGTGACAAAGCTGTCATGGCAACTTGAAATTTGTCAGGTTTTCACATTATACATAACCTGCAAAACTGCATATTATTAAACATGTTCTGATGCTCCCAATTGCTTAAAAAATATTCCACTGCCAAATCCCACTGCTCTATTCAGTCAACATTTGTCATCTAGAAGAAAACTTCCACATCAAGTTGCTGTTGCTTCAGGGCATTGATGAAGGAGGGTGCTGTTCTGTCATGCCTGCAGCAGACTTGGAGTAGATCAAAGCCTCTAATACTTTTCTGCCTCAGCTGGTGGATAGACTTAAGAACTGCAGTAGGATGGGCCACTAGGGAACGCAAACACCTCTGCACACGTATGAAAAAATACCTTAAAAACGTCATGCAATAGCTGTTGTCAACATTTTTGAAGGGCATTCCTTGTTAACATATACATTTTGGTCAGCTACAAATGCATGCTGATGATAGATCTAGACACAAATCAGATAATCCGTAACACCAACCTGAAACTCAGGTAGGTACTAACAATCCCACACTCACCTCCTTGGAGCACACAGAAGTGCTAATGAGCCTGGCAGAGACAAGTATTTCATACACATCTGTGCTGCTGTAGAGACATTTCATTCACTAATTTCATCTCCCATTTCATTTAACTTACAAACACCTCTTCTGAATCTGGCTCAGCCTCCCATTATTGGCAGATGGATTTTCCTTACTTTTTATTAGGCAATGAGGCTTAGGTGGGGGGAGAACATTTTATTTCCTTTCTGATTTTAACTTCAAGTGTAAGCACATTCAAGTATTTTTCCATCTGTTACCTGATTTTCTTCTTCACAAGCTTCAGACATTACTGGAACTACTTCATCTCGAAAAAAATTTCTTGCTCTAAGAAAGAATACGGAGCCTGCTGAGGCTTTTCCCTATGGAAAGATAAAAGGTTTAATCAGGTATAATGCATTGACTGATTTCTAATTTTTAAATTCCCCATTTTTTAATTCCCAAGAAACCTTTTCATTGTACAAAACCTGTATTAATAAATTAATAGTTAATGAATCAATTTTCAAGGACTAAAAATAGAAATTGCTTAATAAATAGTTTAATAAAGTGATATATCAACTTGCTTTTTCCACCCTATATGTAGAGTGACTTCTGGTTTATTCCTTTTTTTGATGAAAAATCATATTTGCTCTACATTATCTGAACAACTTTAGCCATTATATTTTGTATTTGAACCTATTGGGACATTCTGAGATTAAAAGCTCATGGGAAGGAAAAAATATGTTGAAAAATTTGTACCTGTTTCTAGATTTAGGCCAGGCAGTACAACATACTTTGCCTTCCCACAACCATTCAATCTCCACAAGCTCAGCAGCATCCAGAGGTTCTTCTTTGGCATTATCAAGGAGACATTATTACAGTTTTCTCCATCATTTCTCAGGAGCTGTCATTATTTTGGAGTATCTGCAGGATATCCGCTGTGATGTGTTATAAATTCATTCCTGTGTTAGTGGATTCTGAATGCAAGAGTGGCTATGGATAGATTATTTCCCAGACAGGATTGTCTGACCTGAATCCTACCCCTCTAATGAAGTTAGAAAGTCTTTTTTCTCTGCACTGTGTGGAAACACTCCACGAAAACTCCATGGCCTCATCCCAGTGACAGTACCCATGCCTCCTCTATATAGTCACACTTATGCCTCGCTGATTTTACCAAGTGGGCAGGAAAATAGTGATGGCGGTTCTAACTCACTACTGAAGGAGTTATTGCCTGACAAACATCACTTTCCTGGGTGAATGCATGTGGCGGTTTGGGCCAAATTTAGAGAAAACATCCAAAAAGAATGTCTCCTCAAAGAAAGGCAGGTTATAGCCACCTCTCCTTCATCAGGCTTGGGAAAAAAATATTTTCCTCGGAGGAATGTGAAAGAGAAAATAAAAAACTATTTATTCAACAAACACATAGGTAAAGAATAATAATGCTAAATAATAAAACCTCTTGCTGGGAGAGAAACCTGGAAGATTTTGGAGTCCTTCTGTGGGTGTGGTCTCTCCTCCTCGGAGCTGGGTCGGCCTGGGCCCCCTCCGGGCCTAAGGTGGAAATTTTCCCAGTGAGTTCTGGTGTTCTGATGTTGAAACAGTCCAGAAGAGAAGATGGGAAAAGCCGAAGTCCCAGAAAAAACACTCTCCGTCTCTCTCTCCAAAGAAACAGAGCCGAAAAAAACTGGCTGAAAAAGCAGGAAGGGTGCTTCCTTCACTCCTCCAGCAGCAGCAGCTAAATCTCTGTGTCTTTGAAGCACAAACTGCTTTGAAAAGTTCGTTCAGTTTTTTTCTCTCTCTCTTGCACCCAGTTTTAAATGCACAGAAAGGCTCAGGATCATATCTGGGCATAGAGCGGTGAAAGGTGATACAACAGCATAAAGTCACCCCAAGACAATGCATTTACTTTCTAGGACTTCTACCTTGTAATGACTTCTATGAACTTTCCACCCTCCACATGCTCTCCAGTAGCCCCAAATTACCCATCTCCTTCCTTGATATGTCACAGTGTTTCTCAGCTTTTCCTGCCAGTTTATCAGAAGCTGTAGCATGCATCAGCTTTCATTTCTGCGATCTTTTGCTTGAGTTTATGATTTCCACCTTTGTCTCTTTATGGTGAACTTTTCAAATCCTCTTTCAAGGCCTCTTTTGGCTCTGCTATAGCCACAGGTGCTATTTGTCAAACCCTGAACAACTGAAGCTGTGCTCTTTTCTTGTCAATGTTCTGCTGTTAAAAGAACAACCAACCAAAAAAAACAAAAAACAAACAAACAAAAAAAACAACCCCAAACCACCAACCCACACACAAAAGATTTAGGGATTTCCAAACCGCTTTCAAATAATTCTGTTTCATTTGTATAACAATTTTTCTGAAGGATTTAATGCCTTGTGCTGCCAAATACTTACCTAAGAAGACCTAATATCCCACATCTCTTACCTACTGCTCCCAATAACTCTAGTTCATATTTTCAAGATCAGTAAGAAGCCAGTTTGAAAACTGGATGCAAATAGCACTGTATTTATCCCTCTGGGATCATCAGAGTCTTGACCTCCTTGAGTCTTGCTAACTTTATAAACTCTTCGCAAAATCCATTCCTACATCAACAATAATAATGTCTAGCTTTAACCCTTTCAGCATCAGAGTAGGTCCCATTAACTTTGATCAGTTATGATTACTTTGCATTGCAAAGGCTTTTCTAGCAAAAGCTGTAGTAGGGTTTTCTAGTGTAAGTGGCATTCTCACTCAGTGGTTTGCTTTAGCCTTTCCCCCTTCTTTCATGATACACAGTTTCCTCTCACTTACTACAATTGCATTCAGATTTATTGATGCTTGTACACAAATAGTCTCTTTTTATTGAACTTCCTCGTGACTGATGAGGTTTCCCCAACACAGAAAGACTTCCAGCCTCTTTATAAATGTTGTGAAGAGACGCTGGCAAAAAAATTTCAGGAATACAGCACTGTTTGGAAGGGAAGCACCTGTGTCAAATGAAGAGGCAAACAGACATTTCCCAGGAAGTAAAACAAAACACTATGGCCAATAGGAAAGCAGAGTGCTTTGTTTACAACTTACCGGAAGTCAAAATACCTGCTGAATATTTGCCTAAAATATCTGCTGAATTCTACCTGAGGGCAACATTACACAGGGAAGGTACCTTCTGAAGGTAGGTAGGTAGAAGGAAGGTACTTCTTCCTCATGAGTGAGAATGGAGGGAGGGAGGGAGGGAGGGATGGATGGATGGATGGGGCAAATGGCAAAAATAGAAACATGGACAGACACTGGAGATAACAAGAAAGTGGGTATCAATGGATACTGAAGAGAATAAAAGTTCTATTGAGAAAGTGTGTATCCTGTTCTCTCCCCTAAAAACTCATTCTCCTCTGAACTCTGCTACTTTGTTCTTCATTTTATGTCTTTGCTCCTTTCTGCTCCCTGGATTATCCTGTCTCTGCTGCAACATTTATATCCTGTGCTTGTATTCTGCAAGCCCATTTTGCCTCTGAGATGAAAGCCCCTTCCTCCTTTCCCTGTATTGTTTTAAGTCCCTAAAACTCCATCTCTTCTGAGCCCATTACATTTCCTATTCTTCCCACAAGACTCTCTCTTCCTTTCTCTGTAAAAATTTCTTCTTTTGAGGATGATAAATTTGCTTTTCCCAACCCCCACCGAAACACATACTCTTTCCCATTTTTACCTGATTGCTATTTTTATGCAAATCATTCCAGCTTCAATTTTTCCATCTTAAAATTATTTGCTGTCTTCTTCTCTTTCCTGAGTAGAATCATAGAATTATTTGGGTTGGAAGGCATTTTAAAGATTATCTAGTTCTAATCCCCTACCACAGGCAGGGACATCTTCCATTAGATGAGATTACTCAAAGACCGATCCAGCCTGGCCTTGAACAATTCGAGGGACTGGGCATCTACAACTTCTCTCCGCAACCTGTTCCAGTGTCTCACCACCCTCACAGTAACGAACTTCTTCCTTATGTCTCATCTAAAGCCATTCCTCCTTGTCCTGTCACTACAGGGCCTTGTAAAAAGTCTCTCTCCAGCAATCTTGTAGACCCCTTTAGGTATTGGAAAGCTGCTCTAAGGTCTCCTTGGAACCTTCTCTTCTCCAGGCTGAACAACCCCAGCTCTCTCAGCCTGTCTTGAAAGGAGAGATGCTCCACTGCTCTGAGAGTTGTGTGGCCCTACTTTGGATGTGCTCCAGCAGGTCCATGTCCTTCTCATGCTGGGGGCCCCAGAGCTGGATGCAGCATTCAAGGCGGGGTCTTACAAGAGTAGAGGAACAAAATCTCCTCCCTCACCCTCCTGGCCATGCTGCTTTGGATGCAGCCTGGGACGTGGTTGGATTTTTGGGCTGCAAGTGCACCTTGCTAGGTCACGTCAAGTGTCTTGTCAACCAACACCCAAACTCCTTCTCCCCAGGGCTGCTCTCAATCCATTTTCTGCCCAGCCTGTTTGTGCTTGGGATTGCCCAAGCCAGGTGTAGGACCTGGCATTTGGCCTTGTTGTACTCCATAAGGTTCACACAGGTCCACCTCTCAAGCCTGCCAACATCCCTATGGATGGCATCCCTTTCCTCCAGCGTGTCGACTGCACCACAGAGCCCAGTGTCATCAGCAAACTTGCTGAGGGTGGGCTTGATCTCACTGCCCACATCACTGACAAAGGCGCTAAAGAGTCCCAGCAGACCCCTGAGGAACACCACTCATCACTGCTCTCCACATAATATTTCACTCTCCTGCCCAACCACCTTGCCCACAAGTTCCCTCTCTCAGGCTCCCTCTCTTCTTCCAAACCCAGCCCTACATTCTCCTTTCTACAGGACCCATTCTCCTTTCTTCTCTGAGATCTCCTCCAAGGCTTGCTTTCACCAGCTTTTCTCCCAGATGTTTTTCTCTCTGTCAAAACCGTAAATCCACCTGCAAATCTCATCTTCCATTTAGTTCACTGAGCCCTTTCCTCACTCAGGCTCATCTCTTTTCAAGCCTTTTGCTGCAGCAAGGCCAGCCAGTACCTTCAGCGGCTCATATTGAGAAGCATCCACCTCATCAGTCTCAAAAGGATGTTGACAATAGTTTCTCAAAGGCTAAGTGAGTCACTGTTTCACTGACACTATTTTATCCCTGCCCATTCTTGGACAGCTCATTTAACAAACAAGTCACCATACCAGGGGATTCGCTCTACTGACACCAACAGCAAGCAGTAGGTCACAACCAACAGAAGAAGAAGATATTCTGATGGTAATATCAGCTAATACAGCATTTTGAAGCTCTTTTCCTTTTGATTTAGAAACCCCACATGTTCTAATAGCACTGAATGTTTCATCAGTGTGTTTTGTTTCATCTGTAAGTCCCTCCAGCAAACTGTAAACTTTGTGCTTCAACAAGCAACGCTAAGTGGAATACTAAAAGTCAGTCCAACTTGAACTTACATATTGCTACAGCAATTACAAAGAGTCTTGCACAAAATGAGTAAACAGACTCTCAATTTTACTGTAAGACAAAGACAACAAGCAAAAATACATGAGCAAGAGGAGGCAGTATGCCAGATTAAGATATAAAGAATCTTTGGAGGACATGCCATCTATATGCAAAAGAAACTGGATTCACAAGTTTAAAAAAAATCTGGTAAAAATAAACCTAATTCAGTGGATTAAACCAGACTACTCTGTTCTACTAGCATTCCTCGGTTGTTCCCATTCAACAAAGAGGTTTAATCCAGTTGTGCTCCATGTGTGTAAAAGATACAGGTATTACCTGTTTGGAGTGATGGAGCAGAATCTGGTGCCACAGCACTTAACACTATCAATTACTATACAAAATTCAGGATGATTCCTGGATTTGCATATAACTTGAAATAAGATCAATAATTTCAGACTTACACACTGCAGGGGAAGTGTGCTGGACTGCAGGAAAACTTTTCATTTGACAGGTGCAACAAATTGAGTTTGCCAATCCATGATATTCTTATTTTGCATGGAGCTTTGAGATGTCTCCTTTACAGCCAGTCTGGGTCAAGGTGAACCATGACTGTGTCTCTGAGGGTGGAAGTTCAGTCTGTGGGCTGCATTCCCAATAAGGCTGATAGAGTAAACTCAAATTAAGTCAGTGGGCAGGAAACAGGGCTGCCATACCTAAATCCTGACATTGCCTAAGGCCAAAATAATACAGCTTGGGAGGCAAGGAGGATTTAGTAACATTGGACACATCTCCTCTCCCAAGAAAAGTAAGTTATCACCATCCAGGTTTACCTAGCTTTGGACAGTGCTCTTCTTGATAATGATTTCTAGTGGCATGCTGGTGGTATCAGTCACAAATCCCTGCTTCAAGAGGAAATTAGTTCTCTTCTGGTCTCTGCTGCTGGAGATTGCATCATCCCTAAGGCATCATCATGTTGCTTCTTGCTCTTCTAATCTCTCCCCAGCTACATGCTCTTCCAGTTTCTCTGAAGCTCTGCCAATTCAGAGTAGCAATGCAGATGGAGGAATACCTCCCTGGGGAGAAGAGTCAGCTCCCAGCTTGGAAACAGAGCTAATTTTCAGATGTCCTTTTTCCCACACGAAGAAGGAGCATCCATTCTGCCCCTTCCTCCTCCCTCGCTTCTGCATAAGAAAATAAGGATTAATAAATAAGGATAATCAAATTAATCCTTGTTCTGGCTGAACCTTCTTGTAAAACACAGTGAGTTGCTGCACTCAGGGAGTGAGATCACTAATAGATTTGTATATCAAGTGATATTATAAATGTTAATTCTCTTATGTTTTTTTCTTTGTTTTAAGGTTACATATGCTTGTTTTAAACAAAACAACCTTGACATTTAGGAAGAAATTTATCATCTTTTTGGACTTCCATTTTCAAAATCAACTTTTTCACAGAAGCCCACCTGAGTGCCACAGCTGCGCAGGGAGTTTATAGCATTTCGGTGATTCTTCAGGTTTCCTGTCCTACCTCCATTCCTCAGGAAAACTGTGCTCATAAATGAACATCCCAAAGATCCTAATGTAAGCCCCTGCACTGAGTCTTGTTTCAAAATTAGGGACTCCTTCCACATATAATAATGACAGCTGAGGCTTCTTTACTCAACCCAACACAAAACCACAAGTATGAGGAACTACAGGTAAGCCAGCACCACTCCTGCATCTAACACATCTCCTTACAAGCCATTGGGAAGGTATTGCATAGCTCCAGCCAGCCCCACTCTACAGAGGAAATTTTTTTCTCACAGGTCCCAGAGGACTTGCTTTCTGTGTTGGGTGGTTTTCTGCCCTTCCCTTCAGTGCAGCTTTGGCACAAGAAATGCTCCTACACTAAACAAGTGTTCAGAGGAAAGCACCCAAGCGTGTCCTGGACTGAACCTGACTGACTAAAGAGGTGGAAAACCTTTCCTTTCTCTCCCAAGTCATCTGCTGGCTGCTGGTTGTTTGGATGGAAAGGGGTCTCTGGCACAGCTGGCCCCTGTTAGCCACTGGGGAAGGCACAGCTGGACACAACCCGTGGGGTGATGTCAAGCAGTGACAGGCCAAGAGGGAAGCACTTGGTGGATGGGGCGAAAAGAGGCAGAAATCTGAATGAAAGAAGTCAGCTTGATCTCAGAGAAACAGAAAGGCAGGAAAGCTAGAAATCCTTGATGCCACAGGCACTTTACAGAATATAAGTGTATGGTTAAGAGGAGATATATCCTTAGTCTTGAATGAATACACAGGTCATATATCTATTTAAAAGCACGTACTGCCGGTTTCCAAAACAAGATGAATGGTCCCCTTGCCTTCCACTTTCGCTTGGCCTGGGTGACAAAGGCAGGAACCATTTTTACATCCCTCCCCTCTGTCAAATTCTAGCTACCACTTCTCTTGATTACCATCAGAGCCAGAAAGAGGCTGTGAAGCCTCTTAAGAGCCCATGCCTTCCCCACATCCTGGCCACGCTCACTGCTTGGCTTCTCCTCTCCTTCCTCAGGTGAGCAACAAGAAAGTTGTCATACTTCAAGAACAGCAACTCTTTCAAAAAAAGAACAATAACTGCAGGTTCCCAGTCTACAAAATCAAACCCTTCACTTACTCTCTACATTTTCTCACTGCATAAACCTGGACCACAACTGTAGTCAAAGCCAGCCACGTAAACACCTCACTGTCCAGCTCCACACTCAGGTCCTCACCAGGTCCAGATTAATTGTCATGTCCTGGTTCTGGTTCCATCAAGATGACTTCATTATGGGGCTGAAGGAACCTTGAAGTAACTGTCAGTTGTGGTTAAGAGGGAATAGACCAAAGTTATGTTTCATCTGTGATGCTGCCTTTCTTTCATGCCATGCAGGATACATTCATTTTCTCCAGACAAGTATTTCCACGTGTTGGCTGAGTGGACATCTTGCACAGAACCTCTAAAAGCTCTCCAACGTCTCTGGAAGCAGTGGAAATATCCCAAATACACCAAGACCCCGGTATCTCACTTTGGGGTTCAGGGACAGAGGGCAAAATATGATGGGGCCAAAATTCAGAGTTTGGGCTAGCACTAAGGTGATTCTTCTGAAGAATTTTCCATCTCTTTGCATAGCTGGAAACCAACAAATTTCAGTTAGATACTAGACACATGCTAGGCTACTATCATAGAATGGTTTGAGGTGTACAGGAACTTAAGAGATTGTCTACTTTATATATATATTGATCAAGTTACAAATTAATCATATATTGATATCAAAGTAATTTAAAACTCTGAAAATTTGGATTTAATTTAGTAAGGCAAATCACCTCAGTGTAAATAGCAGGTGTAAAACCTGTTGAATATGTACTTTGTACCTACTTTTGAAACCATAACTGACCTGCATCAATGAAGAACCACTGACAAGAACACAAATAACTTCTGTGTAAAACTTACACTTTGCTTTTACTTAATTGTCTGTACTCTGGAAGATAGAATACAAGGAATGTTAATATACCTACAGTGTATATGCTCAGATTCCCATTGAAAGCATTTTATTATTTTTGAACAAACGGCATTTCTTATTTACTAGAGGTATTAATACTTCACTTGTGATTTGCTTTGGATGGCATGTGGGCTATTCTAATTTATAAGAGCAGTTATCTAAAGCTCTGTTGAATGTCCTGAAGAGAGAAGGAAAATAGTGAATTTAACCTTAAAATGTGCTGTATTTTAAACCGCTTTATAGCAATGGAAGCAATCTGGGGTTTGAACCTGAAGATTTTAAAATGCTTATATAGCATTCATTTCCATACTCCATACTTTCTTTGTAAGCACAGGCCCAGAGAACCAAGCAAGTATTTCTGGTTTTTAAACTTCCAGCCTTTTTGTTTGTTATAGTTTTGTCATTCTTTGGAGGCAACTATACTGAAATAAATACAGTAAAAAGAAAAATGCATTCCGTGAGAAGTTAGGGCTATAGAAATCTATTTTACTGAGTCAGAAAATTCTGGCCCTAGTCATTTTGCCAAGAGCTTTCCCTAGTTTCAGCAACTTGATCTTAAACTTAGGTGGAAAATATGCATTGTTTTTTTGTTGATTTTATCACATTATTTTATTTTACTTACATAATAACAACAGGTATTGCATTTTAATTTCAAATGCAATTTTAACTAGATTTAAACTCTTAAGTTTTTATTATGTTTGGGTGGTTTTTTTTAAATTTAAAATCTGACTTTAGTAATTTAACCATTTTTGTCTACCCTGCCTGAAATTCATACAATGAGCTGGCTTGAAAAAACGACGTCTCACATGGTGTTGCTCAGTCCTGGAAAAGCACTTTTCAATTTACAGATGGAGCTTTTTTCTATTTTCTGTTTCATTTAGTAAGAATATTTTCTGACAGTCATAAATTCTACACTGAAAGGCAAAAAATCTGTCCTGTGAGATGTTTGTTCTGCCTGACTCAGAGTGATCTGAGAAAAAGAAGAAAAAAGACCCAGATCTGTTGCAAATGAGGCAAAGTACTTTGCAGTTTAGAGATCTCAATCACTAGTCAATCTCGCTTTCCATGTCCACAAAAATTGGTCAGAAATTCTGCTTTCTCTCAGTCTGGAAAAAAATCAGTTCAGGCGCCACGAAATGGAATTACCCTCTTGCCAGCTCTGCCCCAGACATGCTCAGGTTGGCCTTTATTCACTGTGTATTTATTCTGTGACAGCCAGACAAATGACATGGTTTTATTTCTGCATTCACATGCTACCACTGAACACCTCCCTTGCATAAATCCCACTCCTTGATGCTGCTGGGACCAATTTCATTGCACCTCCCATCAACAGATGTCCTTTCAGGTTTGCCTTTCTTTTTTCCTGTGACAGGTTCGTGGCACAGCTTCTCTGAGAGGGTCTTAAAATCAGCTTGAATAGACAAGTGCCAACGTAAGAGGCTCTCTGTTGTTTTGCATTTTGAAGAAAGTGGGTGAGATGTAGTCCATTTTGATGTTGTTACCCTTTGTATTCTTTTTGCACAGGTAAGGATTACTATGTGAGGCTTTCACTATGTGAAAACTGTTTGCTTTAGTCTGAATAAACTGAACAGTCAAAGAGAAAATAGCTGCAAGACATCATTTAAAACAAATCTGTTCCCTGACATGAATAGCCAAAAGCAGACAGGCAGATTAAACTGTGATTATTTAATGCATTAAGAATCAGTGGTATATGTTCACAGGATTGAGTCTGAGTTGTTGATGTATCTTGGTTTGTGTCCTGAATTTCCAAAAGATCAGAGCTGCATTAATAGCAAGATATTACATTGCCAGTAATAGCTACCTGACTATGATTTACTGCAGGTTTCTGCCTAATAAACAAGTCTGAACATACTCAGTGACCAGAGCATTGCGAGTGACATCTTATTATAAGCTGTTGCAAACAGAATATCAATGCAGAAAAAAAATCCTTTCAGCTGCATATGCAGAGGATAGATCAACTTTGCAGAGTATCTTCCTGATGCGACTAAGAGTAGAGGGAAAAATTCCCCTACCCGTTCTTTATTGAAATTATTTCATTTTCCCTTTTTTATCCTTTTCCCATACATCTGTCTTGTAGCAGCTCATCACTCTTCAGAACCACTGGTTTCACCTTTGAACTGGGGCTGGCCTGTACAAATTACTTGAGAAGAGAGCAGAGAGGTCTACATACCATGGAATAAGAAAGAAGTGAGGTTTACATTCACTATTTGTGATGTATTTGTATTTGTGATGCTACAGATCAAGTTCTAATTCCAGATTTACTGGCAAAAACCAGATGGTTCCCCAAGGGAGCTGTTAGAATGCAGGACTTTCCTGATGCAGTAGCATGGCTGTCCAGACCCATGCAGCCAGTCAAGGCATCGCTGCTTCCTTCAGAAGGTGACTTCAGCACAGCTATGAGAAAGAGAAGGTACAAATCCTGCTGCTCAAAGAGTGGTAAGAAGAAGCCAAACTGACTGTGACCAGCTGTCCCTGTTTGAGACAAAATTCAGAGACAAAAAATTCAGACAAAATTCAGTCCTATACTGTGTCCAGAGCTCCACCCCATGTGGAAATTTCTAAGTTCTCCACTCCAGGATTTCCAAAGATAGGGGACAAGCCCTTACTACTGCAGACCACACAATAGGAACTTAGCAGGCAGAAAAAGAGAGCACCGTGTCCAGGTGAAACCCTGCTCCTGAGTGGGTTTCCACCATCACTCTCCTTGCTCTCACAGTGAGGTACAACTCCCATTCAGAGCACCAAAAGGTGGGGGTGGTGCTGGACCTCACTTTGTGCTGCTCTCCCATCTCACCTCCTTTCCCAAAGCCGGATGGTGCAGTGGGCTGGCAAGGAGGAGCATCTTGAGGTAGCTGCTGAAAGGAATGTGGCTCTTGGCTACAATTCAAAAGAAAGCAAGGTATATTTAAGGAAAGTGTGTATGAGGTAAGATACAAAGGGAGCCTTCCTTTGCTGGGTTTCCTTTGTGACTGATGTCAACCACCTTCACGGACGCTTGGCCCCTTTGAAACCACTTCTGGTAGGTCATAAAGGAGGAGATCAAGAGCTTGGGAGGTGAGGCTGCATCACTGAGCCCACCTTTCTACCTTGTTGTGGGGGTGCTGGTGAAGTGGTGACTGAGAGTGACTGCTCAGCCTTCTCGCTCCTCCCTCCACGATAGACTCCGTCCCTCCCACTGTTGGCCAGATTTGGGGTGGAGAATTGCTGCAGCCTGTTCCTTTCCTTAGAGCCCTCTGTTGATCCTCTTACTAATCACTTCAGGGCCACACCTTAAAATACTGGAAGAGGGGCTACAGCAATGGCAGCAGCACAGCACATCTGGAGGAAACTCAATAGGTAAAGCAGTAGGGGTAGAAGATGGAAGCTTCACAGTTGCATAGATGCAGCTTGGCAGAGACAAGCAGTGGGTGCTTGGTGGTTGTGCCCAAATAAATGTGTGCCAAATTGTACCGTAAAACATCGCAGCTACACTCTGCCATGCACAAGGCTGAATTTCTGAGAGCATTGTGCCTGCAAAAGGATTTGGAAGCAACAAAAACAGGGCATAGAAGAGAAAAAAACTTGGGTCCACTGTTTGAGGTACACAAACCCTCATTATTTTCCAGTGAAAAACACCTCTATGCAAAGACTTTCTCTGATGAGTGAAACCAAGGACATTCCAAAATGATTCATGAGTGTGTAACCTGGCTACAGCTGACAACGACTGTGCCTTGGCAGGCTGGGATGACAGACTGAAAGATGAGCTCCTAATAAAATCAAGCTCAAAAGCAAAAGTAGAGAAAGCTCTAATGGCTGATAATTTAACACAGAAAAGCAAGATATAAAGAGCACACAGGAGTGCTCTGGTGTGCAGTTATGACCTACACGGTCACGTAATAAAACAGGTATCTGTAATACAGCAGATATGAGCAACAGTCTCATGAGCCCACAGAGGTGAGGGTAAAACAGCAGGATGTGCTATTACAAGAGAAGCAAACGTTAGAACACAGCAGGTTTGCAGCAGAGGTGGATTGCACCATGCAAAGCCAAAAGCATGCCTGGTGAGAGGCAAGGTGTGCACAAAGACCCACATATAAACCCATCCTGCCTGAGTTCAGTGCAGCTGGACTAGCAGACAAGATCAAGCCACGCACATAGAAACAGGAACACAGATAGTTTGGATTTTACCATAGGTCAAAATAAGATAAAGATGGTGATAAGGCATTTGTAACTCCCCACCTTAACAGTTCCTAAAGAAATTTCTATAGCATTTAAAGTCTGGATACAAATAGTTTTCAGCATAGTAAAAGTCTAAACATGAACACTGTCTATGTGAACAAGAGAAGGAATTAAAACCGTCCCTATATGCAAAAATGCAATATTAAAATGCAAGTACAGTCAATGATAGGATAATGTCAGCATCCATAATAAATATGTGTATTTTGCTTCAGTACTAGAAAGAAAAGGCTTAAAACGATTGGGCTCAGTAACAAATTCACCAGTGGTGGAATTCATAGAATGAAAACTCATATCAGAGGAAACTGGGAAAAGGCATACTGATTAATTTAAAAACTCACCAAGTCTTTGCAAAGCCTTGTTATCTACAAGTACTGCTTATAATAAGGGCCAGAATAAAGGCGAGATGACAACTTACAAGGGAATTGTACAGTTTCTAAAAGGTGGAGGAGCCCTTGATGTAGGTGAGAGGAAGAGAGAGAACAGATACAAACAGCTCCTTGAAGAGTCACACAGAAGGAGGATACTGCTGCCTATTTGGCCTGGGACACCAGTGATAAATCCTGGCATCAAATGAAAAACCCAAATGCTGCCAGAGTGCTGCTTCCCAAATCATTGGAAGAGACTATTTTAATTAGAACTATATTTGAATTGCAGACAACGTTTGAATTACGTCAGTAAAAAGAAGAGCTAATGGTTTACTCACTGCTTTCTACTAATACAGATCTTTACCCTATCAGTTTATGGGGTGTTTTAGAACTTCCGAAAGAGAGAATATTCACAAAGGGACATTATTTCAGACATTATTATTGTTATTGTTACTGTTATTATTAATCTGTCAAGTTTGTCTTGACCTTCTGCTAATAATTAATCTAGAATTTTAAAATTATTTTTACTTATCTGATACTCGAATAACACCCATGAACAAAACTTTACAAACCCCTAATTCGTGAATTAGTTATTCACTACCTTGAGGTAATCCAGCTGTTCCAGAGACATGTTACTGGATTCTTTGTAAGTTGACTTTTACCAGGGAAAAGGGATGACTCACTGGAGGTCAGGGAGGATGGCACAATACATCAGGTGCTGTAGATAGGAACTCTAGTAGGCAGGTTGCAACAGCAGCAGCAGCAGCAAAATCAGAGTGTCAGCTCACACACCATGTGATATCAGATTCTTTGAGTCAGAAATTTTAGAGAAGTTTTTTGAAGTAGTAACTCAGACTAAGTGATTTTTATTAGGACACATTTATTTTTATGAGTGCTAGCATGCATACCTGCAGGCTACTATTCAGAGCTTCTGATTATGGTAATTTTACTTAAATTGTTAGTTTGAAATTTCTCTGCCTATTGACCTGCCTGCAGCTGGGCTCCAGTAAGATGCGTTTATTGCCAAGACGTGGAAGACAAGCATAGAACCTAGGGCTCTGTAACTTCTAACTCCACGATGATCCCTGCAACTTTGTTGCCATCACTATGCAGCAGCCCTGTCACTTACATCTTGTTCAACGGTGAGAAAAAAGCTGTTTTAACCAGGATGGGTTGGCAAGATAGCAGAAAGCACAAGCTGGAAGCTGTGTTTCAGTTCCCTTTGCGGCCCAAAAGGTAAATGTAAACTGGAGCAAGTTACTGTTGATGCTGGGAAGGCCAGGAGCCAAAGGGGCACTTCAGGCTGAGCTGTGGGCGTGTTTACATGGCCTGATGAGTTAGCGCAGTGCTCCACACAAGCCACCCAGCTCTGCTGAGACGCTGTGCACATCTAGTCAGATGAATTTACATTGCAAACCAGCCCTTGTGGTAACAGAGATAGCTCAGCCACAGCTGGCTCCAGTGTTTTGTATTGAACCATATTGTACTGCATGTATACTTCTGTCTTCCCGTTTCAGGGCTTGGTTCTTCTGGATTAGGGATGAAGTCTGCTACTGATAATGCCCCTGCTACATCCCTTCTTTAAACAAAAATTCGAATAGGTTTCTCAACAGAGTCCTGTAACCTTATTTAATTCAGCCTCTACAAATACCAGCTTACAGCACTTAATGCTAACCAAATACCTATCTCTGTCAAAAACCTGGAGTTATTATTTTACTGGAGATCCTCAGCTTCCTGGTGTTGTGCTTTATTACTGTTGCACAGAGCACATCACATGCCTTGGGGAGCAGTAAGTGCTACTGCATGAATTACATCAGCACACAGTGCTGCCAGTCTCCCTTTGGTGCATCACTCACCGGCAAACTGTGAGGGTGTCCAAGGCTGGATCATACTGCCAACCTGAAGGAATCAAACATCTAGAGTGACAGCTAAAAATAGATGTACAGTTCAGTCTTTACCACTGTGACCCCTCTACAAACTGCTGGAGGACCTGCAGTCCCAACTCAGCCCTGCAGTTTTACTCAGACGCCATACATACTACTCATTTTAAAAAGCTGGTTTGGATGCAGTGGGACTATTTGAAAAGCAGCCCCACTCTGCACAGCTCCCAACCCTTGCCTTCCCCCTTCCTTGTCTCTCTGATCTGCTCAGGGGAAGGTTCCAATGACATCCTCCGCATAGATAATGCCAGCTCAAGCAGCTCCCGTGGAGTCCCCCGGTCCTCTTTGCCTTCCCCCTCATCCCACCTCCCATGTTCCCATACTGTTCCTGATAATTCTAAGTAATCACACAGGTAAATCAGACCCTGTTCCCAGCACCCACAGAACAAGCTCTCAGGCTGATCCCAAAATGATACCCACCTCTCCATCTCAGCCAGAACTTCTTGCACAGTTTTCCAGCTGTGCAATATCTAGTTTCTTTGCTTTTTGGAACTTTTCCATTCCCATGATCTCTAGCCCTCTGAGAAGGGCTTTGGATCAAACCACTTCTTCCAGGTTTCAGCTAGCTTGCTGCAGCTAGTGAATCCACACCTCTTTTCTGCCAGTCTTCAGCCCCTGTCAGCAAAGGAACATCTCTCCTTCACATAGGAGCATTGTGTATCATAGCACTTTCCAGGAAAACTCATAGCATCAGGCAGTTAATAAGGTTCCTGCAATGGACTTCCTAGAGTGTTCCACAGGAGTGGGGCGATTTCCAGCAGAATGAGTAGAAAAGCAGCCCCATCTAAAGAACACAATATATTCATTCACCTTCTCATGTCACACCTTATACTTGCCTTTCCATACCCCTGCATCTCTGAAACTGCCTGGGTTCAGGCTACACCAAATGTTATCTGAAAAACTCTTGTCATTTCTGCTGAGACAAAGCAGTTTATTAAAACCCCAAGGAAACCCGTTTCAATACTTGTTTTAGATTCTACCTAGCACATTCAATAAGGACGCTCAAAGACACCATGTTGTTGTGAATGGGAAACTGGAAGTGTACAGCAAGATTTAGACTTGCCAGTACTCTTGGGTGTCAGATGGCACAGAAAGGGCAGGAATTTTGTGGGAGAGCTCATGAGGTGAGGTAAGGTTACAAATTCTACCACACCTGTATTTCGAACTTTGAAACAGGAGAAGGAGGCAGCTGAGGTCTTTAGGATATTATCACAGCCTGTAGTCCCTGGCAGGATTTCACAGGCCTTGGGGAGTGAAAGCAGGGAAAAAACCAGCTGGGATGGAGACACTTTCAGCACAGGCAATAGGAACTGCTAATGAGTGACAAAAGGGAAAAAAAAGAATGATTAAGAGTTCCAGTATTTTATTGGTGAGTTTGACATCTGGTTAAACAATTCAGACATTTGGAACTGAACATCCAGTAGCTTCTATATACAAACCATCATGGCACCTTGGCAAATTCACAGGGCAGAAGGAAAAGCCATTTAAATGATGCAGGCTCCCAGGAGCAGGACAGACAGTAGTAGGTAAGCAGGTTAGGTGGAAGGACTGGGAGGGGGATGAAGGAAAGTTTGGGATATCCAAGCTCTAGGCATCTGCCTTCCCTAGCTCAAATCAACCAGCTAATTTCCCCACGTGCTCTCTATAGAAACAAGCTTCTCCAGAGGACAATTCACTGCACAGTATTATACTGCTGCTCTACACATGAATTTATTCCCCATTTCCTAGGGAAATACTGCTCTCACCAGCAATTGCAGAGCGTGCCCAGGGAGACGTGCTGACTAATTTTGCTGCCTAGAGCTGTGTGAATTTCCTTTCCCTTTTCCCTCCCTCCCCAACTACCCACTGTGAATTAGCATGTAAACAAGAGGCATTCACCCCATATTCACAGATGAGGAGTTTGTCAAGGAACAGGACCTCTCACTGGCTGTCATACATAGCAGACAGACACAGAAGATTCTAATTCATTCTAATCCCAGGTGGACTGTTTGTGTTTTGCCAAAAATCCACTTTTCCCGCTCATACAGCATGAGATCTGCCCATAGTGGCACAGAAGTCCCTGTGAGTGCTCAGTAAGGTGTCCATTTGGGTGGACAAGCACAGGATCTGCCTGCACAAATCTGCTGCCAACCCACGTGGGTCTCAATCCACTGAAGGCAACAGGAGAATTTTCACTGATTTTAACAGATAGGGTAGATTTAAACAAATGTCACATGCAGAATTCATTCACACATCAAGCTCCAGTCACTGCTAAAAATCCAACTGATTTGGGAGAAAATTGTACAGACTTTCCTTTCTTGTTTCCAACAAACTGAATTGTATCCAACTTCTGAATGAACATTTACCCAAAAGAAGGTTTTTAACTGTCAATATTAACTGGCTATAATTATGTATCCATTCATGCTCCCTTATTAAAAAGTTGCCCAAATGATAAAGCAGGAAAAAAAAAAACTGTTTTGGTTTGAAAGAACAATTGCACAGACTGAAGTTTGCTGCTATATTAATATAGCACCAACAGATGCTGTAATTATAAAGTAAAAGACAACTAAGGAATTGTTAATAGTGCTGTGCAGTGCTTAGGCTTCTAAAACTAAAATGCTTCTTTAGGGAAGTGATAATGTTTTCATATGTGATCCCGTGACTACAGTAAAAATGCTAAAGACCCATTCCCACAAGCATCATATGCTATACCCTGGGCTGTTTTTTTGGCCAGGGTAGAGTTAATTTGATTCAGAGTAGCTAATATGGGGCTGTGTTTTGGATTTTGCTAGAAACAGCGTTGATAACACAGGGATGTTTTAGTTATTGCTAAGTGGTGTTTGCACAGCCTCAAGGCCTTTCCTGCTTCTCACTCCAGCCCACCAGTGAGTAGGTTGGGGGTGCACAAGAATTTGGGAGGGGACACAGCCAGCACAGCTGACCACAAAGCAATATTCCATACTATATGGCACATAAAGCTGGGAAAGGAGAATGAAGGGGGGAAACATTCAGAGTGCTGGTGCTTGTTTTCCCAAGTCACCATTGTGTGTGATGGAGCCCTGATTTCCTCTGAGTGCCTGAACACCTGCCTGCCCATAGGAAGCAGTGAAAGAATTCCGTTTTGCTTTGCTTACATGTGCAGCTTTTGCTTTACCTGTTAAACTCATTATCTCAACCCACCTTTTCTCCCTCACTATTACCTTTCTGATTCTCTCCCCCACGCCACTGAGGTACAATAAGCAAGCAGCTGTCTGATGCTTAGTTGCCAGCTGGGGTCGAACCATGACATAATCACATGGACATATTTGCAAATTGCTCCATTTTCTACAATACTATTCTAAATTTAGCACTATTCCTAATGAATTTCTCTGTTTCTAGGAGCACATTAGTGATTTTCATTTCTTAAATGCAAGATATTTATTATTTTTTGCTATGATCCACTCCCATGCTGAATTAGAACACAAATGAAGGAGAATAAGATGCTGTTTCCAGTACAAAAAGAAAAATATTTTGTCCTGGTTTGACAGGAAGGAAGTTTTTTAAGGAAGGTGTAGTCAAACCAATCATGGATTAGAAGTGAATATTGACATCTGGTGTGGCCACTAAGGAGATGTGTCACCTCTGAGAACATGGGAAGATAAAGGAGAGATTCACAGGCCAACTTCCTTTTGTGTTCCGGCTACCAAAAGGAGCAGATCTCCTCCCTCACCCAGCCCAAGGCCTGAAGGCCTGGGCCTGGGCCTGGCTGGGGGAGGGGCAGCCATGCGGCCTGAAGTCACTCGGCCTGAAGATGAGAGGTAGGGCGGAGCCCGGAGAGAGAGGTGGAAGGGAATGGACTGAGTCAGCTTGCAGGATGGAAGGGTGGAGAGACGAGGAGATGGTTCTCTACCCCCCCCCCCCCCTTCCCCCTCCCAGAGAGAGAGAATGCGTCTGTCCGTGCCAGCCGAGGA
>WEIT01013850.1:0-16266 GCA_013389985.1 Dryoscopus gambensis | reverse complement strand
TTAGGTGGATGCAGTGGCTGGATGCCAGATGAGGCGACCTGCTGCAGTGATGCTAATGCCAAGTGGAGGAAGAAGGAAGAAACCCTCGGCCCCAGGGGTTATAAATGGGGGGGACGGTGTTGTCCCAAAAAAGGAGCTTCTGGTACTTGGCAAAGCGTCATTGAATCCTGAGGGCAGTCTTGGTCCATGGATTGGTGGTGAGAGCACCAGACATGGAAGGACACTATGGTTTGCAAGAGAGACTCCTCTCTTCTTAGATGGACTGAGAAATGATTATTTAAGTATTGTTAACCGAACAGGAAATCCAAGGTTTTGTCTAATTGTGGGAAGGGTGGAAGTTGGGAGGAGGAGGAATGTTTCTGAGAGTTTTCATGTTTCCTATGTGTTTCTCTCCTTTAATGTAGATTAATAAAGTTTTTTTTTTCTTATTCCTAAGTCTGAGCCTGCTCTGCTCTATTCCTGATCACATCTCACAACCATTATTAGTAAAAATATATTTTCATGGGGCACTGGCTTGTGTCCAGTGTCTAACCATGACATATTTAGATTCAGTAGAAAGGAGGCAGGCAATGCATTAGTTCAATGCATGTTCCTAATCTTTGCTGGGAAAAGACTTCTACATTGGCACAGGGCACCAGAGAAACTGAATGAAATCAACATGGCATCCATCAAGAGACAAGACTTTTCTTCTATTCTGGTTTGATACCAATATAGATTCTATTTGAAGGTAGTTGACCTCCAGTGTGAAAATTAGCCACCCACACAAAACACACAACCCACCCCCCCCACCCCCCCCCACCTAACAGGCAAAACTACTAGTTAGAGCAAACACACAGAACAATTCAGGGCAACTGGAAGAAAACGTCAGGACTGTGGTGGCACAGGTTCTGTATTTCAAGTAAAGAGGTGGAAAACTGAACTGGAACATCTTTCTAGCTAATACTTCACTCTAGAAAATAGTACATGAATACTATGGAGACACATTCATTTGCAGACATATCTGGAATTGGGGGACAGACCCTGGGAGAGAGAATTATATATAGTATTTACAGTCCTGCAGGATCTACTCTCAGGGATATTTCCAGCTGAATCACAGGAAAGTTTGTTGTTGTTAGGTTCCTAACTACCTGAAAGGATGGAGGTGCATCAGAGCTGGGGAATTGCTTTGGTCTGGTGCAAACCAGAAGGCACAGGGTATAGCCCAGACTCTCCAGACCACCTGGAGAGCCCAGGAATCACAAGTACTCAAAAACAAGGTCATGCAACAGAAATAGCAACTGCTTGATGGCAACAGTGAATTCTAGCCCTACAGCTTTTCCGCCTGCCATGTTCTTCCTTCCCTAAGAGCAGGCTCAGGAATAGATTTTCTCTGGCTCTTCGCAGTACTGTTGGATCACCTCAGCAAGGTCAAGACACCGCAAAATTCGCCATTTCTCAGCAGCCAGCTCCTCCTTGGAGACCTGGCCCAGGAGTTTCTTGGCAAAGAGGTTCTGATCCTGCATGAAAAGGCCCACAGAAGACCTTGGGGCTTCAGGGAAGTTTTCCAGGCAACCACTTGTGAAACAGAAGTTGATTTTCTTTTCACGTCTCATCCCTGGTCCCCTTTCTTCAATCCAAGTCAAGGGTCTAGTGTGAAGGAGCAGAGAAAAAGTATTAATTAAGAAATTGAATCAACAATTCTAATTTGTTTCGTTTTTTTCCTCAGCATTTACAGAAAACACTCTAATAAATGCACTGTTTTTGAATATCAGTCATTGCATATTTAGGCAATGTGTCTTGACCAACATGCCTTGTGGTGACAGAGCTCAACAGCAGCCAAGTCATACCTCTGCCACTGCTGCATGCCATGACTTTCAGCACACCATCTAAGCTCTCTCCAGCTTTGTTTTCCCTATGAACAAAGTGAAGCAAGCAACATAAAGCCATGTCATAAGGAAGAGGGAAGTTTGTGGGCTGTTTGTTTGTGAACTCGGATGAAAAGTGCAGTTAAATATCCAAAAATTTTGTACATAATTCAGTCACAGCTAAACTCAAAAGGTCCTCAATGTCTAGTCATTCTCCCAGCAAGAATAAATTTAAGTCACACAGGTTCATAATGATGACCCAAGTGCTACCATGTGAGCTGAACCCCACCCCTTTAGGATGAGCTGGACAAGTTCACTGACGCAGACACAAGTGTCCGTACTCTCTGAACTTTTAAAGTGTTTCATTCTCATCACTGGGAGCACTGAGCTGATCCTAAAAATTTTACCTACATAGACTCTCAGGCAGGCCTTTCTTAATCAGGGCAGAGTCCTGTCTTATGCCAACATGATAGGACAGTCTCCAAACCAAGCTTGGTGGTAGTGGTTATTGACTTGCATAGCCCACACCTTCCTTCCCAACTTCCCATCTTGGCTGAGGGGAAAGGAGCCGTGGGACATGCTGTGCCGCTTCAGGGGTCTTAACAGACTCCTTGACCCAACACTGCAATGCCTTTGAGGAATGCTCCTCAACACCAGCCACAGTCATGATGCTCCCTTCCTGCTCTTTTGTCAGCTGCCTGAACCGTACCATTGCCTTTCTGCAGCTCATTCATCGGCACTCACTACTGCCTGTGTTTAGAGGATGCACATTATTTTTCTTACTTGGTTATTGATGACCCTTCCACAGTCCTTTATGGCCCACTTTAGTCTGCCACTCACAAATTATGAAGGCATCAATAGCCCGGAAGAATACTGTCTCCAAGTACCGCCCATTAAATCTTCAGTATCATTAGATCTGGAAAGAAAGTCCTTGTCAATCTGCCCTGAACACATTCTGCAGAGCACTCAGGTTAATGCTTCTGCACCTCTCATCGTTTATGCTCTAGGATTCAGCTCCTATATTTACATCATCATATCAATTATTCTTTGCTCACCTGTACATCCACATCCTCACCACTCCCCCTACAAATTAAGCATGGCCAGATGAACCTGACTGAACAGAATAAAACAACTGGAGGGGGGAAAAACACCCAAATCACAGCCTGCAAGAATGCACCAAAAAAATTCTCAGAGGACTAATAAATGCAAAGGCACCATGCGTTTTAGGAAGTCCCAGGGCTATGTGTCCCTGCAAGGCAGAAGGGTGTTTGGGGGCCATATTGTTCAGTGTTTTCCATGTTACCACCCTCCTTCCCTGAGGTTGATCTGGGTCAGTGGCAGGCTGCTGAGCAACCTGGGCCTTGCTCCGACTTGGCAGAGCTGGTTTTATATCCCTATGAAAGTAAACAGTCAGAGGGTTCAGGCCACTGTTATTCAAAGCTTTATCTCAGGTAGGCAGGCATGAAGAAACCACTGGGCAGGCACAGGCAAAGATCTCCATCATGTAATAGCAAGGAGCTCACGATATGATCCAAAACAGGCCCTGTCAGTGCAGGATCACCTCCCTGGGGTGATCTAGAGCAGATGCACACCAGTGATCAGGCTCAAGTGTATGCCTTCTGCCCTAGCTTGGGAAGCCACTGAACCAGAAGCACAAACATGCAGAGCGGGCAGAATTTAATCAAAGTGATTAGAATGACTGATTTAGATCAGTGAGCAGGAAAATGCTGGATTTACTAATAGATTTATCTTCTTCTGCAATTGGATTTTTAGTCATTTTCCCAAAGAGAGGTTGATTCTACTTGATTGGTAAGCAAAACATATTCATTTTTAATTAACAACAACTTCTACTCTGAAATAAGCCTCTTGTTTTCCTATAAAGATTAAGTATGTTGCAAGTCCACACATTATTTAAGCAATTTTGTAGCTTAAGAAACAGATTCATATTTTATGTCAAAAAATTGTGAAGGGCTGTAGCTTTTTTCATAGACAATTTACCTATTTTCATTAAAGATTTGTATCAAAGTATTATCTAGCTACAGATACATTTACTTGTTTAGAAGTGTTAGTAGTGTTACTTACAAGCAACAAATCCAACATTTTTGATAGCTGAATAAAGCTGGATTACATATGTTGGGTAGTTAAAGAAGAAGAAAATTTAATCAAACACTAACAAACCACTTTTATACTGACTGTTTGCAAAACAAACAGTCTGCAGTAAAGAAAACACCCTGACTTTCTATGGCCATTTTTTCTTTCCAGATTTTAAACTGATACCATTTTCTTAGCTACATTTTACTCAGAGATTGAAAAAGACTTTTTGCTTTTCTGATTCCCTTTTTCCTTGAATAATGAGTGGCCCTTGCTGGACTGCGATAGCTCAATAAACCAATATGAAGCAAACACACTGTATACCTCCAGAAGAATTAAGCTGGTTTCATGCTTGAAAGAATTCTGGGTCCACTCAGCTTAAAATTTTATGCAGTAACTTCTGCAGAAAGCATGTATTACATCATTTTCTATGAATGTTCAATTTGAAGATATTTTATTAGACTCTGTAAGTTTAGATCTCCATAAAAACGTAACTTCAAATGTTTATTGTCAGAATATATTCAGAAAGTATCTTCAATTTCTTTTAAACATTTTCATTTTCACACTTTGAAAATGCCAGTATTTTTAATTTATCATTAAATCGACGAGAGGCTCCCTTAGCTTGGATGGGAATTAGACAATTGGACCCTATCCCCAGTTAACATCAAAAGAGAGGCTGCCTAAATCATTATCTCTGAGCTTGCACTAAAAATTGATTTCTGACATTTACTGAATCCAAGCTCTGTAATCCTGGGACAAGGAACTGCAGCCCCAAACCAGACATGCTGTCAGTAGAGGTTTGACTTTTCCTGGATTGCTCAATGTTGTATCACAGAGAGGCTGTCAGCTTAGCTGTCTTGGACACACAACAGAGGCAGAGGTCATCTCTCAAATAGCTGGGGGCAGGCATTAACACACACCTCCAAAATCTACCCAGAGCCAGACAAGCAGCCAGGGTGGGCTGTGCAGCGGAGACAGACTATACCCTTTGCACAAATCCCTGCTTAACAAGCAGAACACAGGCTCCTGCATTCTGCACCCGCTGTATTTTCCAAGGCAGAAAGTAGGATGAATTAACCTGATTTCTCAAGGTTACTGTATTCATGTCTTTCAAAAAAGAGATGGGATAGCTCTTATAAAGGTACAGACCTTTCCCATCCTTCAGCAAAATAAAGGCTGGGCAAATTAGATCCGTAACACCACCACCACTACTGCTGGGCCATAACTTCACTTGACAGAGAGTGGGCCAAATTCTCTGCTGCAGTAACTCCACTGACGTCAGTGGGGGAAGGTCAGCAGGAAATATGGCCCCAGCACTGAACACAATACAGGAACGCTATGTAATTTTCCACCCACCCTAAATTATCCCAGAGGCATAAAACTGACTGTCCCCAAAGTTATTACAACACTCCTAGTGAGAAAACACTTACTGATCCATACAAATAGTAGTGGCCAAGAGAAGCAGATATCAGTTCATGGTGTGGAGCAGGAAAAAACGAGTAATCCAGATGCAGTTCTGTATCCAGCAAATATCATACATAGCAGCTAAGGACTACCCAGGAGACAGGACAGCCAGGGAAATGTTTAAACCACCCACTAGTTCCATCTGCTGGAATTAGTTCAAAATCTCACTCTATCTAGATCTTTACAGCTACTTATGTTACTAGCAATTTGCTAAGAGGGTAAACAGAGCTTGTATACAGAGTTCTGTCCTCTCACAACTGCTTTTCAAAAGGAATTGCTGTTTTATTTAAAGGGAGAGGAAGATTGCTAAAACAAGATGATAATCCCATGATAAACTGCAATGGGGTTTGTAGGAGTGGCTGATGAAATGCTTAACCATGGTGAAGTTAAAAGTTCAAATGAGCCCTGATTATTCACCCCCCCCAACAGCCGGTCCTTCAGGTTACTACTTTAACTAAACATTTATCTAAAATGCTGGGTTAGGTTTTGGTTTTTCAAGACATCTACTAGCATATCTGCAACCAAAAAAAAAAAAAAGGAACAAATAGTTCCATCACCATTGCGTCATTTCTCTCTACCTTTTCATGTCAGATAATTCTCAAGTTGTATCTTGTTGCTTTAAACTGACATTGTAAGTAACTTCAACCTATTTGAAAGGACATGAACTCTGCATAGATGGTCCAGAATGACCAAACGTGAGAGTTTTCACCAGTCTTTGGACCAAGCTGAGTACTCAATCAACAGTATGAAATACTGATGGCTTACTTCATACTTACAATATACCACATTTTAGTAAGGCTATTAAAAACATCCTATTTGATAGGAAGGATATTGTCACCACATAATAAAAGGGAGATCAAACTCAGTATTATAAAATGCATCTTTAAAAGACATGTACACTTTCATGCCAGCCTCCACCCATTCTGTTTCCACAGGAAGAGAAGAGGATGCAGAACACCTGCACACAGAAGTCCTGCAGATGATGAGGAGCCCGGCTCACGTGTTGCCACAGACATTACTCACTTCTTGTTTGCCGTCTGAAAGTGAACAGTCATTCTGGAATAATTCTTATCCTTCTGCTTCTCTCTGGTGGCAGAGGTAACAGTGAGGTCTCCGAAGAGGTCAATCAGCCAAGTCAGACGGGCAATTCCACTGAAAGCTGGGAATCCTGATTTGTTTTCATCGAGGACACTACCTGGTGGAATAGAAACTCTTGAGGAATAGGAAAAAGAATAATGCCTTCTGCATAGGAAAGGATGAAGATACTGCAGTGTTGCAGGCTTTAAGATCAGGGTGTAGAATGATCACGAGTGGATGGACAGAGTAGGAAAGTCAACGAACACGGTCAATGTCAAAATGGATCAGTTGATGAGCTGTGGCAGAGAGGGCTGCACAAAGTACATGTACAACAAACCTTCCAGGACATGTTGAGGACAGGAGGGTGTATGTGGATTCAACAAGGGAATTATCCAGGATCAGTACCTGTGTCTCTACTCAGTTTATAGACAGACTCTTGTGTAAAAGGACTGAATGAAGCCTGGAAGCACTGGCATCCCAGTGGAGCAGTCAGACAAATCCAAATGGACTTTCATTTCTTCAGAGCTACTGACCTGTGAAATGCAATGTTCCCTTCACCAGGTCTTTCCCAGCCACCTCTTTTTTCAGCTGCTTGTACTCTTCAGTAAGAAGTTCAATGTGCTCCACATGGAGTACTTTATCTGCCATTGAAAAAAAAAAACCACACAAAAAAAGGGCAAAAATCAGAACAGATTAAATATAAGTTTTCTGAGTGAATCAAAGTCATGTCTAAACAGTAAAGGCTTCACTAGCCACCAGTGGGAACTCATTTAGAATATTCTCATGCATGGCTCACAAAGTGATGTCAGGAAGAAAATGAAACACGGGCCCTGAGCTGAAGCATCAGTCTGGGTTAAGGATTTTCAGGAGACAACAAATAGAGAGACTATGGGAACAGTAGCTGCTATGTTTAACAGGAACTCTGTAATGAAACCCAGTACCCAGCTAAGGCTGAAAGATGAGATTTCAGAGTAACAGATGGATTACTTCTTGGCCTCTTTCCCCTCACATTTCCTTGTTCTGCATTTTTCCTCCCAGGGTAGTAGGAAAGAAAAAGGAAGGGGAAAAAATAGCATAATGCTCAGACCCAGATTGGAACAATATGTTAAGAAGTACCTCCCTCCACTGCAATTAATTGGGCTACTTTGAAATAGAGGTTATCCAATACAAGTTGAATGTGTCCCTCATTCAGTACATGTTTTTCTGGAAGATTTCCAGCAGAGTCAGTGTAGGCTGCTGACAGTAACTGCCGCTGCTTCAAGAAAAGAGGCATAAATTCTGCTCAATGGGAAACCATTTGGTGAACAACAAGGCAGTAGCTGGTGTTGGTACAGGGAAACAGCAAAGCAGAAATCCTACACCTCCGGTGTTTCAGGACAAAAGTCACAAAGAAGATTTTCAAGAAGCAGTGGTATAAAAAGTGCAGCTTGTCCAAATGATTTGCACTCCGCTCCTGCCCAGCACTGCTCATTCCTTGGAGCCCCATTCATCCCCACTGGCCCCAAACGAACTGCCAGCTTCCAACCCTTTGCACCACTGGGACGGGACCACACATTTTCCAGAAATAAAGAGATTTTGCTTAGAGACAAGCTGTCTTTCAGACAGGGATGCCTTGCTGGCCTACAATAGCATGAGCAGCTGTGTGTGACCAGCACATCACAAATGCTAGAAGCTAGCAGAGCTGTTTGCAGTTTCATTTCCAAGGAGAGGACACGGAATTCCACAAGTCCAATAGCTGCAGTCATCACGTGCTTTACTATCACTGTGACAGAAGTTTTCCTCTTTAACTGGACTCCAAGTGTCACAAATAGAGGCTAGAGTTTTTCTGAGGGCAAATATACCTTACTTTCAGCACTGACATTTGTGTGTTTGTTTCCCTATTGGCACAAGTCTTAAACCCTAGCCTGGCACATCTCTGAGACAGTCACACTCCCTCGCATGTAATGACTATTAGTAGGCTGGAGACCTGCCTTTGAGTTTGGTGCCTTTGGTGCTACCCAACAGGTAATACTGTTTACACTCTTGAGAACAAATGTGTTACCTTTCTGCTCAGCCATCTCCCAGAGCTCATGGGCTGCCTTAGCAGACAAAGCCATGGGGTACTCAACAAGGACATGTTTTCCAGCTTCTAAAAACATTCTGAAAGGGATAAAAGATCAGCCATTAAAAAGAATATTATCCTAATCCTCTCTCACTACAGTGAAAGCTGCTTCTCATTCCCATAGTCAGCTCCATATGGAGAGATGCACAACATGGAGTAACAGAAATAAATGGCAACTTTCCTAGCAAGGATGGTGTGGGGGCTACATCATACATTTAAACAACAGGGCAGCAGGGTTTTAATTCTTCTTTTGCCACAGAATTCCCTCACTCACCTACATCAAGTCATTAAATGCTACAGCATTGAGCACTGCAATTTCTGCCTTAGAGACATGTAAGTAGCTGGAGTGGAGCACTGGATGACCCTTCCACAATATAATCTGTGAGGAAAGGCTTTAAATCCTGTTTCAAGCTGCCTGTCCATCAAACACAGGCCTAGAGGTACGGAAATGGAATTACTTGGGAAATTAATGCATCTTAAATCCTACTCTCTTCCAGGGCTTATTGGTGCTCTAGGGAACTCACTATCATTCACTTCAGGCCTCTAGTCTCCAGTCTTTCCCCAGTGTTTGTATCTTCGCCTGCAACAGCTTTACACAGCTCCTCTGCACTTCTAAAATACAGGGGAAATGGGGAAAAGAGGGGGGGAAAACACCTCAAAATACCTGATGGTTTCTTCATGGCTTCTGTTCTCTGTGCTGATGAAGGCTGCATGGATGTCTTTGTTTCTCAGAGCATCTTCCAGGCTAATCTGCTTAGCCTCATTAATATTGCCAAAACTTCTCCTGCATATTTAGGATAAATACAACCAGAGTATAACTGTCAAAGTTCATTCTTCCCAACCACATGTTTGTAGCAGTACTTAAAAATTGTTCCCATGGACCACTGTCTCACTGAGTTCAACCAGGGTATAACAAAGGCAGTTTGTTATGCAGGAAGAGCATGAGCACTTACAGACAGAAGTGGAATGGAGAAGAGAACAAAAAAAAAAAATGGACCAGTGTGTAGGTGGTGGTATCAGTCCAGAAACTGGCCTGCTATTGAACTGTCAAGTCCCTTTTGGTTTTGGTTTCGAATAAGCATTATTACCAAAGAGACGTTGTGAAAGACTGACTTGAAAGATGACAGTGCTCCTATGGGAGAACTTCTCCCCACCATCCTGGACAACATGGACAAAAGCACTCGAGTTGGCAGGGCCACACACAACTCCAAGTACAGACAAGCAGGAGAGAGACAAAGCAGATGCTTGGTTATGATGGCTCACCTTGCAACACACAGAGCATGTCAGTGTTAAGGAGAAAGCTCTCTTGGCCAGCAAGCTGAGCACATCCCCAGCTGAAAATGAAAAACACACACTTCCCCCAGAAGCCTTTTGCATTACTACTGACTGGAGCAGGCACCCTGACAGTGTTAGGATAGGTGACAAGAGGGCAGGTAGGCAGGCCACAGGCAGGACTTCAAAGCAAAGACAGGTGATGTTTGTGTGTGATTGGGATCCAAGGAAGATTACTGCGAATCATGCATTTCAACAGCATTGTTTCTCAAAAAAAGTAGTGGAAACCCCATCTTCAGTGCTCTTCAAGGTTACCTGTAGCACTGACAGAGGCATCAGAGAACCAAAAGTGCATTTGGCAGGAAGATATGTGGGTGACCTAGTCAGTCCTTTCCATCTCAAACAACCCTGCATGATTTAAATATAGCTGGAAAAATACATTCAGAATGTGAGATCCGTAAGTGTACTGTCTAAATCTTTCAAACTTTTATGCTCCACTGTAATGGGTCAGACAGTCCAGCAGGGATGTTCCGAGGAAGGTACACACTAAATTTCCACAGCTCCAAACCAGTGAGAAAAACTCTTGTTCTCTAAGAAGCATAAGAAGAAACCTTATTGCATGTACTAAATCATGGGATTTTCTTTAAATATCTACAGGTTTGTTACCTGGTTTTAAAAAAATACTAGAATTTTATTATGAAGTTGGAGTATTGGGAGCATTAGAACACATTTTTGTAAAAGAATTTTTTAGAACTCTGTAAAACTTTCTTTTTTTTTAACATTTCTAGAAGTGTCATGCAGACACTAGATCACTAGTGTACTTATTGTCTGCACTACCTTAAACCTACAGGAAATTCCAGTTGGACGATTTCTTTTTATCATACAGATCCGATGTGTCGGGTCAGCAGATGTGTCGGGTTTGCTGATGTGGCACTAGAGGCCACAATAATGACACACGGACAATGTCAGAAGGGTAAGAAGTAGCAGAAGAAGCAGAAGAAGAAGTAGAAGCAGAAGAAGAAACTTTATTTTTACTTTACAGTATTTATACATTTCTTGTAACTACAGATGATTGGAAGGTAAGGTTGACACCTTCTCCATCACATTGGATGGACCAAGAGTCCATCAACTTTATCCATCATAGAAATGGAATGTACAACACAAGAAAGCAGTTACAAAACAACAGGTGTTATTTAGACAAAGTGTGAGAATCTCTGATTCTCTGACTCCAAGATATGTAAACAATCAGAAGGCTGAGAGAACAGTGCAACAATCCTATAGCAAGAACATCTCTCAGTTTTTATTTTAGTAATTTCTGAAAGATATCTCACCAAGGTAACCTATTTGTTCCCTCTTGCAAAGCTTTCTATGTTCACTTCTGAGCTGGCACTCAGAATGACAGACACATATACACGAACTTTCCCTTTTCAGTTTGAAAAAGAAAAAAAAAACCAATGCAGTATACATATTAAACGTGCTAAGATTAAATTTCTAACCTGGATACAAATCCAAAGAGTTTCAGGTGCTCAGAAGGGCTAGAAGGCATTGGATTCATCAAGTCTCGGATTCGTGCTAAGCCAGCAATTCCAACTCCAACCACCACTGTCCCAAACATTTTGCTAATCTGTCCAAAAGAAAAAAAAAAAAAAAAACAAAACAAAACAAAAAGGCAACTTTTTTTTTTCTTGTAGCAGGGACAAGCACAACTGGGAAGGAAGGTGAGAGAATGGATTACTCTTGAACCCTGCCTTCATAGCACCAAACCTTATTCAGGTGTCAGAACCAGCTAACAGAGGTATGATGCTATAGGCTACTGAGTTCACTCACATCCCATTGAAATGGGATCAAGCTGTTCAGCCTGTCACAGGACTGGTCTTGAGATTTGTATTTAACAGCTATTAAATCACAGCTCCAGCAACGTTCTTCCTTTCCGTGAATAGAAAGCAGACTTCAAAAGTGAGACATTCTTCTATTTATATTGCCGCTTCCAAGCTGGAAAGGAGCCAAAAGGTTCTGCAAACCCAGCAGAGCTTTATATAAACCCTGCTGACTTCCTGAGCGTCTGCAGCACCGTGCCACACAGACAGTCCCAGTGCTAAGCAGCATAGTTGGAATACTTTGGGACAGGAAGCAAAGAGCATCTTTGCTTTCCCCACGTAAGCGCCAGCACGTCCTACAACGTCAAGCCATAACCAACCATCTGATAATTTGGTCAAGACGCTCACTTGACATTTCCATGCACAAAGAAAGCTCTGCCATCTCTTAAATGACAAGCAGGCATGTCTTTAAGATTTACATCTCCCAGATGCAATTGCTGACACAACTGCATAATACAGAGGGTGAGACAGGTATTGCACTCGCTGGCTGGGCCACTGGGCCTCTGGCAACAAATTCTTCTGTTGGTTTTATGATTTGCTATTGGATCTGCGGAAGCACTAGGCAACTGGTGTAACCTTTCAAACCAGCACTGTTCCAGCTCCTCAGACCAGCAACACTTTGTAAATTAATTGAAGATTTACAGGAAAATGGCCTGGAACGAGTCAGGTCAGATCAGACCCTCTTCATTTTTCATTCCTTCCATCTCATGAAAGCACCCCTTCAATCTCTGTTTCTTCTCTTTTAGTCTTCTTCCTGCCAATGCCAATTCCTTCACCCGAGTGAATGCTTTAGATTGTTTACACTACTTGGCTGCAGCCCTCCACATCTTTCTGAGATTGAGATGGGTTAATGAACAACCCTGCTTAACTCCTCCTTGTGTCTCTTGTCTGACACCATCACAGCGCAGCAGCAAAGCCATAAGTGACTGTTCTGGCAGTGCAAGAGGTTGACAGCTGCTGCTTTCCTGGCACAAAGGAAAAAAGATACCCTCTCCAATCACATGCCTTGTCTGTGTTTTATTGTCCTATAAGCTCCTGCGTATAGTGCTGAACGCCACTCACTTTATATATGCCACAAAGGTTCAAAGGTAAAACAGAGCAGCATGTTCAGAGTAAGAAAAGAAATGGGTGATGTATCGAACAGTTCTCTAGCGGAATTACAGTGACATTTTGTTACCAAGTATTTGAAGTATGGCATGATGACAGTGTTCACCAGGGAACAGAGTGTGTAGGGCTGAGGGAGAGGGGGGAAAAAAGGAGGGCAACGTAACCACAAAACTCATTTTCAGTACCACCCAAAGGCAGAGTCCTGGTCTGGGCTCTCCATCATATTTGCTTTTCTTTATGGCCAAAGAGAAAAACAGACAGACTTGAGAATGACCTCAGCTGGAAGGAGCCCCAGAAGGTCACCCAATCCAAACCCCACTCAGTTGCACCAGGGCCATGCTGAGTTCTGACTGCCTCCATGGTTGTCAATCCTTCAACCTCCCATGCCCCTGCCACAGCGTTTGACCACTGTCACAGCAAGAACTTTTTTAGTATTGTAAGGTTCCAAACAACCTTGATCAATGAGACTTTTACAAGGGCTTATGGTTGTTCATGTACTCCGAGTTAGATGCACAGGAGAAATACCGAGAAGGCATTCTCAAGAGGTCAAAACAACAAAAAATACTTTCCTGGCAACTTTAGAAAACCAGAGAAATTTGGCAAACAGTCTAGTGCAACGTTCAATCAACATAAAACACTTCTCAAAGCACTAACTTGGCCCATTCAACTTTGAAAACTCTAAGCCAGCTCAATTTTAAGTTACTCAAAAATCCAAGAAGAGGGAACTAGAAGGAGAAAGAAAGGAAGATAGAAAATATATAGAAAAGGACACATATAGCTACCAGCTCCTGGGTTCCAGCGGTGTTCAGACAGACATTCCAAGGGGAGGTACGGTCAAGACATCTGATTGCCTTGTGTTTGGCCTTAAATAACCCTTGGCCTTCCTGGGCCCTTCCCCCAGGTGGGACTTTCAGTCATTTGCCCACTCAGGAGCTGCGTTAGGGGCTCCAGAGGTGGGTGTGGAGCATTGCCTCTGCTGTGCCAGGGATTGGCAGCCACTGCTGGGCTGGGATACAGGCTCTAGGGGTGGGACAGTACAGGGCAGGGTACTGCCTCGCCAGAGCGCGGCTCGACCTGCCCCCTCCTCCACACACATGCAGCCCATAACGTCTCAAGACATCAATCTTTCTAGTCTTTCACCAGTCCAGCTTGAAAAGAGCTGATCAGGATTACTTTAAGCTCAGAAATTTTCAAGGTTAGTGGAGTGTTAAGCTGTTAATATTTGCCTATTGCCTTCAGCAGGATTGGGAGTTGGAGTCATAGAGCAAACAAATTCCGAACCTCCTACACTCATCTTGTTTCCAAGAATTATTTTTTTTTTTTTTTGCTGGTGAGCTGCTGACCTCTGCTTCAACAAGATGGAGAAAGTGTGGGAGCCGACTAACTACTTCAGGGAACAAAGAACATTTCTCTGCAGATGCTCAGGTAGCTGAACATCAATATTTTTGCCTCTCCTTTGAAAAAGACTTTCCTAGTTTCTTCTGATGAATACCTTTTGACCTCCTCAAAAGTAACATTTAAGAGAAGCAAGATGATTTCAACCTAAGAACAAAACCTGTTACTATGCAACCCATTGCCATAGCAACCAGCCTTTTGGTCCATCCCCCCAAGAATTATTCTAATACACTGAAAGAGACAGCTAATAAATGTATGTTATGGAACCTTTGCTAACGCACGTAGCTAAGAGAAAAACTGCTATGCTTGCATCCCTGCTGCGGCTTTTTATTACCCTTATTTTGCTCACACACCAAAATCTGCAGCTGCTCAGGGAGAGAAGTAAATTAGGTGTTTTTCAGAACTGTTACAAACCAGGTAAGAGCAGAATAGAGAATTCTCATCTGAGAGTCCACATGAATACATAAAAATTTACTTCTTCTTTCAAACCTTTGCAAGAGTATAACAGCTACAATTATCTTTCAAGTACAAAAATGATCAAGTAGGAAACCCAAATCATAAACTGCTGTGCCTGCCTTTCATGTCTTTTTCTGGGACTTCTCTTAAAGCATTGACAAAATATATCAGAGGCATTTTCAAGGCTGCTGAACTTTGGCTCCTGTCATACTGAAAAATAGTCATACTGTAAGTGATATAACAGTATATCAGCCAGTGTGTCCAAAAGCATTTTCTCCACCCTTTCCTAACTGGCTGTAAGAAAGCAAAGGAGCTGATGAGAAGATTAGGAGATGTTTTTCATGCTCACACGCTGTGACTGAGGAATGCCTCCCACATCCCACCAGCACCCACCCTGGCCGGGTTGCAGGCAGCCCTGCCAGCCTCACCGCAGGTCCCCTCTCAACTGGGGCAATGGGGATGGTAGCTGCCACTGACTGCTATGGGAGCTCTTCTGCAGTGATAGCCAGCACAAGTGGCTCCTCTTCCTGAGGGAAACAAGCCCTGCATGACACAGAGAAAGAGCTGAGAAAGGCAAATAGCTGAAGAGGTTATTCTACACCAATATATCATTGTACCATCAACCCTCTGCTCTTGAGCTTTCTGCACTTCTGCTGGGTATTTCCTGCATTAGAGGTAGGCTACCCTGTAGCAATTAAAAAAAAAAAAAAGTGCTGTATACCCAAATATTCTTGCAAAATTTAGCAGCTAAGCAGGAATATTCAGCAGCAAAACAAACAATGGAGTAAGTCCAAAGAAATCTGTCACCCAGTGCAATCACAAATGGGACCCTACATCTCAAAACTGCTAATACTCGCTGAGGTAAGCTTAAGGGAAGCAAGGCTTACCTTTGTTTTGTGCAACATCACTAAGACCATGCAAAGTCAGTGCAGAAGCAAGATAAAAGGCAGAACTCGGGAATTATCTCCCCTTCAAGAAAATTTTCGTAGCATGTCTAGACATTACAGAATGAGTACAAGTACCTTCTCTCGTGATACATAAAGAATTTCAGTAAGCCTCATGCATTTTCCCTGCAGTTTTCAAACTCTCATTCCCACAAATATGAATGAATGACTCACATCAGAAATGAAAACACTCTGTAGTTAATATCACAGGTAATAGCAAAACACTGATGCAGGAGGCTTTCCTGAAGCACTCCCAGCCTGGTGTTTTAAAGTGTACTGTTTCAAGTGCCACATGTATCCTAAGAGTAGCAGAAACCCCACAGACAAGTACTTAATCTGAAAATACTGTTGTCAAGGTTAATTCACTTTTGCATGCTCAGCAGTTGAACCAGGAGTGTCTGAGCCTGGCTGCTGGAGGGACCCACCTTGTACATGTGAACATACATATATACCCTCACTGGCAGACCTTCACTCTGCTCAGTCAGAGAGAGGAGCAGAATGAGACTGCTGGTGCTGTCTGTGTTTCTGTGAGTGCTGTATCTGTGATCTGTGTGTCTGGACATGTACATATGCACATATGTATACATGGTGTGCATGTGTGCCCTGCGTGCATGTGCCTGTGTGAAAAACGAGGTTCA